>CM028369.1:33202992-33452329 GCA_016624345.1 Platycodon grandiflorus | reverse complement strand
GGTAACACCCGTATCGTTTGCATCACTTGCATGATCATTCTCCTTATCAAATTCATGTGATGTTGTGCATATTTCTTGAACATATTCTTGCTCATATTGATTACATGCATTTTTATATACCTTGGAATTATTGTTGGATACATGTTGATTATTGTGTTAAACTTGTGTTGTAATCCTAGCTTTGTTCCGGACTTTTTGAGAACTTTTAATGAGTATTTTGATCTCATTTTGGACTTAGAAACATTTTGGGTTGTTGAGAACCACTTTGGGAGAGTTTTATAACAGCTTTGAGGCTTATCGGGCACAAAGCGATCGCCCGTCCCCTTCCTAGGCGATCGCCTCTAGGCGTAAGTCGTACCATGGTTCTGGGACACAAAGCGATCGCCTGTCCCTTCCTAGGCGATCGCTTCTAAGCGAAAGTTGTAGTTTGAATTGG
The DNA here is from genome assembly GCA_016624345.1 of Platycodon grandiflorus. Lineage (NCBI taxonomy): Eukaryota > Viridiplantae > Streptophyta > Magnoliopsida > Asterales > Campanulaceae > Platycodon > Platycodon grandiflorus. The sequence continues at coordinate 33,451,893 of CM028369.1, read as the reverse complement.
AGAAAGCGATCGCCCTGTATTCCACAAAGCGATCGCCCGTACCAAAGCGATCGCCTTGTCCCGACTCAAAGCGATCGCTTCATAGGCGAATGTTGATTTTGCTCGCGCCCTGTGACATACTGCTACGAACTTACTCCTATTTGACCAGATTGACTCCCGCTCTTGGCCTAGAGTGAGCCACGCCCCCACACTTAAACAGACCTCCTTGACCCTTATAACACCATGGGAGAGTATAGAACACTCTCATTTCAACCCTTTTACACCAGAAACTTAGAGAAGCTTGAGAGAGTTCTTGAGAGAGAAAGTGAGCTAGTTTGCTCAATTCTTGTCCAAATCACAATCCAACTTCACCATTGTGGAGCTACCAACTAGGAGAACACAATCCTTGGCTTGCATGTGGGTTTCTTAGAGATTTTCCTTGGTTGAATTCTTCAAGAGGTAAGCTACTACCCTCTCCTTCTCTACTTATGTCTTGTATGACATCTTAGCCTTGCAAAATGTATATGTTGAAATCAACATGTTGGAGTATGTTTTATTGTTGAGCCTTGTGAAATTCGTGGATGACACATTTTGCATGTTAAAAGACTTGTTTTGTCTTGGTTGATACACATAGAAATGGTATCATTTGTTAATATTGAAGTATAATGGCTCTCTTCGATTCGAACTCATTAGAAACAAATAAAGACTCTAACGGAGTCAAATAGGTTTCCATAATTGATGAGACCACGTGTGTGACTTGGGGATTTCGTTGTGATACGAGAGTTTGTCGGGAAAATTAGTTACCCGAAATTATGCATGATGTTGTTGTTTAATTCTCGTAAATACTATGAGATGATTGATTATGTGAGTAGGATTATTATGACCTACTTGAGACAATTATGTTAAATGTTGTTGTGCTCCACATTTTGGGAGTTTGAATTGTTGTTGAGAATGTCAAGTAAACATCTACTTGTACATTTGTTATGTCCATGGATTATTTGTTGGCGGTGTATTGACGCTCGATTTGCGGGAGCCGGCTACGTAATAATTGAAGGCCAATACACCTGGCCTCGCCTTACCGTTGGCCGCGGTAGGGGCATAGCGCCATTTGTTGTATGGAATAAACGCAACCTTGGTAAGCTATTCCGTGGTTGATTCTTGGGTTGTAGGGACTAAGATCACCCGTCGACGTGAATACGAAAATGGTTCACACAGTATTGGTTATTGAGTATTGGTTAACGGTTTTGATTCGTCGATCGAGCACGTCAACAACGGCTCCTACATTGGTATATTATATGTTGGTTGGTTGGAGGTATTGGGTATATTGGAGGTGTACCTCAATACCGTATCCTTTTAGAATGTGTTTACTTATCGCACTTATATGGTTCCTACATATGCGAATGTTGGTCATGGTTTCCAACCGGTATGGGTCGGTTGGCGATCGTTGAGCCTCTCGTGTAGTGTAGGGTAACGTGTTGTTATGAGATGCTTATATTGCTATGCATGAAGATTGATGTAATCTTGTTATAGCCTGTATTACTTGTTCTTATTATTGTCTTGCATCTCGTATGACATATTGTTGCATTAGTAGCTTATTGAGTTTTAAACTCACCCCGTTCAATGTTTATTTGTTTTCCTTAGATCACGGTCCGGCGAGGAACCCTTAGTTGAGTCTTGGCTTCGTCTCGGCGTTTTCGCAGTTGTTCTTTTGGGCTTGGTGTTTATTTTGGTGAGGCCGAGGAATACAATGTTACCTAAACTTTGTAATGTTGGGTAGTGTGTGGTCTTTATAACTGTAATATTCTTTTGTATGTGCCGACACGGTTGTCGTGCGTGATGTATTTATTAACATTCGTTACTTCCGCATACTCTGATTTGTAGTGGTTATGGTTCTCCGAGCTTGTTGCTCGTGGAGGTTTATGATATATGTTTGATTTTAAATTCAAACCAAGTTTTAAATCAGTTCAGTTTCCGGCTTGTTATTAATGCCGATGATGTGTTGACATGGTTTTCAAAGAAAAGTATCGCACGTGCATTACAGGTTTTTGTGCATATGCTTTATACTTGCATCTTTTGCACATGGAATTTTTATTATGCGTATTTCATGAGTCCCGCTCGCGGTCCGACTCGGGATTCCACGTAGGAGTCCGGGTGCGGGTCGCGACAGTTGGTATCAGAGCATAAGTTAGATAACCTGGAATGGATTCTTGGTTTAGGAGGGTGGGTTGTGTGTTTGAGTCGTTAACGTCGAGTGTTTGTTGCAGGTATTTTACAATGGTAGAGACACGTCATGGTACCAACACGGATGGGGTTAGCACAAGTCATGTTGGGAATGCTGCTGGGGCTGAAAGCCATGCTTCACCACCTAGACCACCTCCTAATCAACCGGGAGTTCGGCCAGCAGGGCAACAGAATGCACCACCCGAGGCACCTGTGAATCCGACTGAGGCTTTTATGCAAACTATGCAGGGGTTTATGCAGACAATGATGGAAATGAATCGACAAACTCTAGATTTGCACAGTGGCAATGGCGGGACGGGGCAAGCTAGGGAAACCGAGGGATCAACCACTGGGGAAATGGAGAATATGATCGTAGGTTGGGGAGGTTCTTGAAGATGAAACCTCGCAGTTATGATGGGGAGCCAGACCCAATGAAGGCAGAAAGGTGGATTGAGTCCTTGGAGAAGATTTTTGTGGCAATTGAGTGCACCGAGGAAGACAAAGTCAAGTTTGCAGCGTTCAAATTAGAGGACGCAGAACACCGGTGGAAGGTGCTAGAGGCAAGTTGGGTGCAGGATAGAGTAGATCGCACATGGGAATTGTTCTTGAGGGAGTTTAGGAATCACTTTGTTCCGGATGTGGTTCAGGCCAAGAAGGAGGTCGAATTTCTTAGTCTTGATCAGGGGACGATGACAGTGGCTCAGTACTCTGCCAAGTATACCGAGTTGGCGAGGTATTGTGTGCACTTGATCCCAACAACGGAGAAGAAAATTTATCGCTTTGTGAAAGGATTGAGGACAGAATACGTAAGCAACTCTTGCCACTTGAGTTGCCGAGTTATCAAAGTGCGGATAAGGCATATAAGATCGAGCATGATATAGAGGAGCACCGAGGCAAGCTGGGTAGTACAAGTGGGAACTCGCAGCATCGCATCGCAATGGAAGAGATCAAGCTCAAGTGGGACCAATAGGGGAGCAACACCAATCGACAAGGAGGACAATTTCGACAACAAACCGGGAATCAAGGAAATACGGGTCGTGGACGTGATGCTAGAGTTACTTGTGGGTTTTGTAAGAAGAGTGGGCATAATGAAGACAAGTGTTGGTTGAAGAATGGGAAGTGTTTGGTGTGTGGTGATGGCACACACTTTCACGGAATTGTCCTAAGAACAAGGGGACACAACAGGGAGGTGTGCAACAAAATGCCGGGGTTAAAAGAGATAACGAGGGTCGCCCTAGAGTGCAAGGTAGAGTCTTTGCCTTAGACCAAAGGGAGTTCCCGAGGCCCCTAATGTCATAGGAGGTACTTTAGCCATCTCTAGTGAGAAAGCCCGAGTGTTAATAGACCCGGGTCATCTCATTCTTATATTGCATCACATTTTGCTCATCATTTGCATGCTATACCGAATTGTTACCATATGTGTTGGAGGTGTCTCCCCGTTGGGAGTGCCATGTTGCATTGGATGTGTATCGTGCTTGTGATGTGGTTGTTGATGACCATCACTTACCTGCGGATTTGGTTATATTGCCCATTCGGGATTTCGATGTTATTCTGGGGATGGATTGGCTACATGCTCATCATGCTATTGTTGATTGTCGTAGGAAGTTGGTTACTTTTGAATTGCCAAATGTTCCTTCATTTGTATTTTTGGGTGATAAGATAATGGGTGGAATTCAGCTCATTTCGGCTTTGAAGGCTCGAAAGTTGTTGTCTCATGGATGTTCGGGGTATTTGGCGTGTGTTGTGGATAGATCGCAAAAGGGTGTTGAGTTGGAGGATGTTCCTATTGTTCGTGAATTCCCGGATGTATTTGCAGCTGATTATGATTTGCCTCCGGACCGGGAGTTGGAGTTTTGTATTGAATTGTTACCAGGGACTACACCGATCTCAAAGGCACCTTATCGTATGGCACCAGCTGAATTGAAAGAATTGAAGGTACAATTGGAAGAGCTACTTGATCGAGGTTTTATTAAACCGAGTGTATCGCCGTGGGGTGCACCGGTGTTGTTTGTGAGAAAGAAGGACGGATCTTTGAGGTTATGCATTGATTATAGGGAATTGAATCAAGTGACCATTAAGAATAAGTATCCTCTTCCGCATATTGATGATTTGTTTGATCAACTCCAAGGTTCCGTAGTGTACTCTAAGTTTGATCTTAGGAGCGGTTACCATCGTTGAAGGTTCGAGCGGAGGATATTCCTAAGATGCTTTTCGGACTCGTTACGGGCACTTTGAATTTGTGGTCATGCCTTTTGGTTTAACCAACGCTCCAGCTGTGTTTATGGATTTGATGAATAGAGTATTCCTGCCCTATCTTGATTGCTTTGTGGTCGTGTTTATTGATGACATTTTGGTTTATTCTAAGTCCCGGGAAGAGCATGAAAATCACTTGAGGTTAGTTTTGACGGTGCTAAGAGAAAAGAAGCTATTTGCTAAGTTTAGCAAGTGTGCCTTTTGGCTTGAGGAAGTGGCTTTCCGGGCCACATTGTGTCAAAGGATGGTATAGCGGTTGACCCGGCTAAGATCGAAGCTTGTGAGTTGGAAGAGACCCGAAACCGTAACGGAAGTTCGTAGCTTTTGGGTTTAGCGGGGTACTATCGGAGGTTCATAGAAGGGTTTTCTAAGATTGCAACCCCGTTGACTTCATTGACACAAAAGAATAAGGCTTTTGTTTGGAACGATAAATGTGAAGTGAGCTTCCAAGAATTGAAGAAGAAATTGACTACGCACCAGCTTTTAGCCTTGCCGAACGGTCATGATGGGTTGCTTATATACGGTGATGCTTCAAAGGAAGGTTTGGGATGTGTGTTGATGCGAACGGAAGGGTTATAGCTTATGCTTCTAAAATTGACTCGTGTGAACAAAACTATCCGACTCATGACATGGAGTTAAGATCATTTTTGCACTTCACAAGTGGAAGCATTATCTCTATGGGGCCAAATTTGAGGTATATACGATCATAAGAGCCTTAAGTATTTGTTTTCTCAAAAGGAATTGAATAATAGGCAAAGGAGATGGATGGAAAGGTTAAAGGACCATGATTGCACCATTTTATACCATCCGGGAAGGCCAATGTGGTGGCCGATGCTCTTAGTAGGAAGGCTTATGTTTCTTGTTTGATGGCCCGGAATGGAGAATGCTTGAGGATGTTCGGGATTGGGGTCCTTGTATGTCTAGCCATGGGGTGATATTTGCCAATATTCGAGCTACTCCGATTTTACTTCACGAATTAAAGAGACTCAAGAGAGTGATCCGGATTTGAGAAAGCCGATTGAGGGTTTAGATGGGGATAAGGCGGTGGATTTTTCTCGGAATAGTGATGGTGTTCTTTTGTTTCGAGGAAGAGTTTGTGTGCCGGATATTGAGGATGTTAAACGACAAGTTTTGGATGAGGCACATAAGTCTAGGTATACTATTCATCCCGGAGTACAAAGATGTATAGGGACTTAAAGAAGAACTTTTGGTGGAATGGAATGAAGAGAGAGATAGCTGAATTTGTTTCGAGGTGTTTGACTTGCCAAAGGGAAGGCGGAGCATCAACGACCAGCGGGATTGTTGCAACCGTTGGAGATTCCGGAATGGAAATGGGAGAACATCGCCATGGATTTTGTGACCGGGTTACCACGGACTCGACAAGGTCATGATTTCGTTTGGGTTATTGTTGATCGATTGACCAAGTCAGCCCATTTTCTCCCAATGGCGATGACTTATTCTATGGAGAGACTTGCTACTTTGTATATCCAAGAAATTATAAGGCTTCATGGGGTTCTGTTAGCATTGTGTCGGATAGAGATCCTCGATTTACATCACGGTTTGGCGACGCTCCGAATGCATTGGGTTCGAGGTTAACACTTAGTACAAAGATTTCACCCACAGACGATGGTCGGTCCGAGAGAACTATTCAAACGCTTGAGGACATGTTAAGGGCTTGTTCTATGGACTTTAAAGGCAATTGGGATTCACATGTACCGTTGATAGAGTTTGCCTACAACAACAGTTACCATTCGAGCATTGGTATGGCACCTTATGAGGCACTCTATGGAAGGAGGTGTCGTTCCCGATCCGTTGGGACGAAGTTGGAGAAGCGAGGTTGTGGGGACCCGATATGGTTCGCGAGTCGGCCGAGAATGTGAAAATTATTCGGGAGAGGTTAAGGACAGCCCAAAGTAGACGGAAGAGCTACGCGGATAATAGGCGACGAGACCTTGAGTTTGATGTTGGTGATCGTGTGTTCTTGAAGGTGTCACTCGGATTGGGGTTAAAAGATTTGGGAAGAAAGGAAAATTGACGCCGAGGTTTATTGGACCTTTTGAGATTTTGGAAAGAATTGGGAAATTAGCGTATAGGCTTGCATTGCCACCTTGGATGTCGGGTATTCATGCCGTGTTTCATGTCTCTATGTTGAGGAAATATTTGTCGGACGCATCGCACATTTTGGAGTATGAACCGGTAGATTTGTCGACCGATCTCTCCTACGTTGAAGAACCCGTGAGGATACTTGACACAAAAGAACATGTCTTAAGGACCAAGACTATCCATCTTGTGAAGGTTTTGTGGAGAAGTCACAACATCGAGGAAGCTACATGGGAATTGGAACAAGAGATGCGTGAGAAGTATCCATCTTTGTTCAAGGAGATTGGTAAGTAAATTCGCGGCGAATTTATTCTAAGGGGTGAGAATGTAACACCCGTATCGTTTGCATCACTTGCATGATCATTCTCCTTATCAAATTCATGTGATGTTGTGCATATTTCTTGAACATATTCTTGCTCATATTGATTACATGCATTTTTATATACCTTGGAATTATTGTTGGATACATGTTGATTATTGTGTTAAACTTGTGTTGTAATCCTAGCTTTGTTCCGACTTTTTGAGAACTTTTAATGAGTATTTTGATCTCATTTTGGACTTAGAAACATTTTGGGTTGTTGAGAACCACTTTGGGAGAGTTTTATAACAGTTTGAGGCTTACGGGCACAAAGCGATCGCCTGTCCCCTTCCTAGGCGATCGCCCTCTAGGCGATAAGTCGTACCATGGTTCGGACACAAAGCGATCGCCTGTCCCCTTCCTAGGCGATCGCTCTCTGCGAAAGTTGTAGTTTGAATCGGAGACAAAGCGATCGCCCGTATTCCACAAAGCGATCGCCTGTACCAAAGCGATCGCCTTGTCCCGACTCAAAGCGATCGCTTCATAGGCGAATGTTGATTTTGCTGCGCGCCTGTGACACTGTTACGAACTTACTCCTATTTGACCGGCATTGACTCCCGGTTCTTGGCCTAGAGTGAGCCACGTCCCCACGACTTATAACAGACCTCCTTGACCCTTATAACACCATGGGAGAGTATAGAACACTCTCATTTCAACCCTTTACACCAGAAACTTAGAGAGAAGCTTGAGAGAGTTCTTGAGAGAGAAAGTGAGCTAGTTTGCTCAATTCTTGTCCAAATCACAATCCAACTTCACCATTGTGGAGCTACCAACTAGGAGAACACAATCCTTGGCTTGCATGTGGGTTTCTTAGAGATTTTCCTTGGTTGAATTCTTCAAGAGGTAAGCTACTACCCCTCTCCTTCTCTACTTATGTCTTGTATGACATCTTAGCCTTGCAAAATGGCATGTATATGTTGAAATCAACATGTTGGAGTATGTTTTATTGTTGAGCCTTGTGAAATTCGTGGATGACACATTTTGCATGTTAAAAGACTTGTTTTGTCTTGGTTGATACACATAGAAATGGTATCATTTGTTAATATTGAAATATAATGGCTTCTCTTCGATTCGAACTCATTAGAAACAAATAAAGACTCTAACGGAGTCAAATAGGTTTCCATAATTGATGAGACCACGTGTGTGACTTGGGGATTTCGTTGTGATACGAGAGTTTGTCGGGAAAATTAGTTACCCGAAATTATGCATGATGTTGTTGTTTAATTCTCGTAAATACTATGAGATGATTGATTATGTGAGTAGGATTATTATGACCTACTTGAGACAATTATGTTAAATGTTGTTGTGCTCCACATTTTGGGAGTTTGAATTGTTGTCGAGAATGTCAAGTAAACATCTACTTGTACATTTGTTATGTCCATGGATTATTTGTTGGCGGTGTATTGACGCTCGATTATGCGGGAGCCGGGCTACGTAATAATTGAAGGCCAATACACGGGCCTCGCCTACCGTTGGCCGGTAGGGGCATAGCGCCATTCGTTGTATGGAATAAACGCAACCTTGGTAAGCTATTCCGTGGTTGATTCTTGGGTTGTAGGGACTAAGATCACCCGTCGACGTGAATACGAAAATGGTTCACACGTATTGGTTATTGAGTATTGGTTAACGGTTTTGATTCGTCGATCGAGCACGTCAACAACGGCTCCTACATTGGTATATTATATGTTGGTTGGTTGGAGGTATTGGGTATATTGGAGGTGTACCTCAATACCGTATCCTTTTAGAATGTGTTTACTTATCGCACTTATATGGTTCCTACATATGCGAATGTTGGTCATGGTTTCCAACTGGTATGGGTCGGTTGGCGATCGTTGAGCCTCTCGTGTAGTGTAGGGTAATGTGTTGTTTTGAGATGCTTATATTGCTATGCATGAAGATTGATGTAATCTTGTTATAGCCTGTATTACTTGTTCTTATTATTGTCTTGCATCTCGTATGACATATTGTTGCATTAGTAGCTTATTGAGTTTTAAACTCACCCCGCTCAATGTTTATTTGTTTTCCTTAGATCACGGTCCGGCAAGGAACCCTTAGTTGAGTCTTGGCTTCGTCTCGGCGTTTTGCAGTTGTTCTTTTGGGCTTGGTGTTTATTTTGGTGAGGCCGAGGGAATACAATGTTACCTAAACTTTGTAATGTTGGGTAGTGTGTGGTCTTTATAACTGTAATATTCTTTTGTATGTGCCGACACGGTTGTCGTGCGTGATGTATTTATTAACATTCGTTACTTCCGCATACTCTGATTTGTAGTGGTTATGGTTCTCCGAGCTTGTTGCTCGTGGAGGTTTATGATATATGCTTGATTTTAAATTCAAACTAAGTTTTAAATCAGTTCAGTTTCCGGCTTGTTATTAATGCCGATGATGTGTTGACATGGTTTTCAATGAAAAGTATCGCACGTGCATTACAGGTTTTTGTGCATATGCTTTATACTTGCATCTTTTGCACATGGAATTTTTATTATGCGTATTTCATGAGTCCCGCTCGCGGTCCGACTCGGGATTCCACGTAGGAGTCCGGGTGCGGGTCGCGACAATAATGCTTTTATTTAATGTTGAGTAAACATCTACTTGAACATTTGGTTGATTAGTTAATGTGTCGAGTAAACATCTACTTGAGCATTGTTTAAGTCCATGGCATATTTGTTGGAGGTGTATTGACGCTCGGTTATTGCGTGAGCCGGGGCTACGTAATAGCCGAAGGCCAATACACTGGGCCTCGCCCTACCATTGGCCGCGGTAGGGGTTATAGCGCTAAGTGTTGTACGGAATAAACGCGACCTTGGTAAGCTATACCGTGATTGTTTCTCGGGTCGTTGGGGACCGAGTCTTCACGTCGACGTGGATACGGAAAACGGTTCACTTGGGTTTTGTTATTTGGTTCGATGATCGGGTACGACATCAACGGTTTCTTCATTTGGTATTTTTGGTTGGTTGGTTGGAAGTTGGTTTGTCGGAGGTGTACCTCGACGGTATCCTTTTATATGTGTTACTTATCGCACCTATGTGAGTTGCATGCTACGTGACTTATGTTATGAGTTACTTGACGTGATGATGATTGGAAATGATTATATTATGCCAACCATGATATATATATATGATTCTTATTACTGTTCGCATTTCGCATGCCATCTTGTTGCATTAGTAGCTTATTGAGTTTTATAACTCACCCCGTCCATTGTTTATTGTTTTCCTTAGATCCCGAGCCTGCGAGAAACCCCGATGATCGGTCGCCGCCTGTGTCGTCGCACTCTTTTGGTAGTGCTCTTTGAGCCGGTATTTTCTTTTGGTGAGGCCGAGGGTACATATGTTAATTAAACATTGTAAAGTTGGGTAGTAGTCCCGTACATGTGGTTTATCCATATTCTTTTGTAGATGCCGACGTGGATGTCAGGCTTTTGTAAACATTAATTACTTTATTATTCCGCGTACTCTGATGATATTATGTGTTTGGTCCCGAGCCTCTTAGCTCGTGGGTTGTTGGTTATTTGTTGGTTATGTTGTGTGTTCATTTTCGGCTTTGGTGTGCCGTGACTTAACGTTTTGTTTTTAAAATAAACATACATTTGCATTACAGGGTTTTTGCACGAAAAGTGATTTTTAAATTGTGCATTTTGTGTCCGTCTCAACCGAACGAGATACCATATAGGATCTCGGGTCGGGTCGTGACATTTTCTCCCTGATTCAGTCATCCCTTTGGAGGGGACGAATTCAGCATTTTGAGGATGAGTCGTCCAATCTGTTCCTGATTCAGTCGTCCTTGTGTAAGGGACGAGTTAGTGTATACGGGGACGAGTCGTCCCCTGTTACTTGGCATAGGCCTTTTTTGGTTTTTTGTTTATTTTTGGATTTCCCCTACCCCCTTTGTAATGGGCAGCTCTCTAGAAGCTGGATCCCTCCCCTTAGTTATTTCCTTATGTATTTTATTTCGGTGGTTGAGGTTGTCATGTCCCCCACCTTGTTTGTAATTTTTTTCATTATTAATAAAATCTAGGGAGTGCCGTCTCCTTTCGCCAAAAAAAAAAAAAAAAGACCTCTTACAAAGTCTTGTGTTATCAAGAACTTTGAAAGGGTCTCATACCAGGCCCTTGGAGCTTGCTTTAGTCCATACAGTGCTTTCCTCAGTTTGTATACGTCTTCTCTTCTTGAATTATCAATGAAACCAGGTGGTTGTTCCACGTAGACTTCTTCTTGAAGTTTACCATTAAGAAATGCACTTTTGACATCCATTTGATATACCTTGAATTCTTTATAGGATGCATAGGCTAGGAATAGTCTGATAGCTTCTAATCTTGCAACAGGAGCGAATGTTTCATCATAGTCAATTCCCTCCTCCTGTCTGTATCCTTGAGCTACTAGTCTTGCCTTGTTTCTGCTGATATTTTCATTTTCGTCCATCTTGTTCCTAAAGACCCACTTTGTTCCAATCACTGTTTGTCCTTTGGGTCTAGGAACAAGTGACCAAACTTGACATCTGTTGAATTGGTTTAGTTCTTCTTGCATAGCTTCCACCCAGTTTGGATCTTCCAGAGCTTCATCTACCTTCTTGGATTATGCTGCAGATTCGTGTTCGTGTTACTCATATTTTGCGTGAAGGAAATCGTGTGGCTGATGGTTTGGCTAATGCTGCTGCTTCTTCTAGATCTAATTCGGTTTTTTACTTTCCGAAGGATCTCCCCCATGACTGTCGAGGTTCTTATAGACTGGATCGTGCTTCTATTCTGTATGTTAGGCTTTAAAGGTGTGTTTGGTCTGATTCTGTCGTCCCTGTGTATGGGGATGAATTGGGTCTCTTGGGGACGAGTCGTCCTCCCCTGCCTTAATTTTGCTGCTTCTGTCGTCCCTTCATATGGGACGATTTAGACATGTTGGGGACGAGTCGTCCTCCCCTGCCTTGATGCTGCTGATTCTGTCGTCCCTTCATATGGGACGATTTAGACATGTTGGGGACGAGTCGTCCTCTCCTGCCACGATGTTCCTGATTCAATCGTCCCTTCATATGGGACGAATTAGTTATTTTGGGGACGAGTCATCCTCCCCTTATTGTTTTGTTAGGCTGGATTTTCCCCCCTTCCTCCTTTGTAATAGCAAGCTTGTAGATGCTGCTCCCCTTTTCCTTTTTTACTTTTCTATTTCGACTATAAGCCATATGTATTTCCTTTTTCGGTGGTTGAGGTTGTCATGTCCCCCACCATGTTTGTAATTTTTTTCTTAATTAATAAAATTTAGGGAGTACCGTCTCCTTTCGCCAAAAAAAAAAGACTAAATGTAGTTGAGTACATGCATTCGTTTCTTGAAGTTTGTCTGGTTTGAACACCAACGTTTAGATTACCAATGATTTGACTGATAGGATGATCTTTAACTTCTCTAACATCAGCGGGTAGATTTTGTCTGATCATATCAGCAGAGTTTAGATCTTGAAAAGTAGAGATGTCTGGAGTTTGGTTTTCAAGATGGTAGGTAATTTCCAATGTCGGTTGAACTACTTCTGGTGTGGACGGAACAGCTTGTTGTGTATTGTCTGATTCATTATTTGCTGATCTGCTTTCATCATTTGGAGGTTCAATCAAGTTAGTCCTTGGATGAATTTGAGAAGATGTAGCTTCAGCAGAGTTTGAGCTTGACTGATCTGTACCTGTCTCATACTCATCGGAATCATTAGACACCTTAGGAGCCATATGTGGCCCAATAAAATCAAATTCATCAAAAAAGACATGAACAGATTCAACAACTTTAAGAGAAACTTTATTATAAACTCTATATGCCTTTGAAAATTTGGCATATCCCAGAAATATTCCTTCATCACTTTTGGATTCAAACTTACCTCTATGTTCTCTTCCATTGTAAAGAACATAGCATTTGCATCCAAATATTTTGAAGAAACTAATATTGGGTGCCCTACCTCTCCATATTTCATATGGAGTTTTATTATGAAACTTGTTGATAATAAACCTGTTTTGAGTGAAGCAGGTTGTGTTTACGGCTTCAGCCCAGAAGTACATAGGCAGTCTTGCTTCAGCAATCATGGTCTTAGCAGCTTCAATATGATGGAGGACCACTCAAGACTAATGACCCATTAATCATCAAGGATGGGCCAATTACAAGGTCAAGAGCAAAGAAGTTAAATGAAGCCTTATCAAGCCTTGTCTCACAAGTCCATGATCAAGCCCAATTGGTGACAAATGAAGAGCCCAAGTTGGTGTACATAATTCAAGGAGTGCAAGCCCAAAATGAGGACTTCTAGAGGTAAAAACCGTGTATAGGTGTGAACACGAGTTGTAAAAACGTGTGAACCCCTTTCAAAAGTCAAAGCCATGTGGATTCTCCAAGTTAAAACCGAATGGAAGTCTTTTTGAAGCTCAAATTCGGCCAAGGCTTGTAAAGGAGTCCTAGGGAAGCCGAAATTGATCCAAACCGTGTCATCCAAGGATGGAAAATCTGATGTATATCTCAGCCAAGTTAGTTAGTAGAGTTCTAGTTGTTTTTGTTAGTTAATCTTTTAGTTCTAGGATAATTTAAACTCTAGTCCTTAGTTAATTAGGAGAGTTATTCAAAAGCCTATAAATAGGCCTTTTCTTTCATTGTAAAATTCAGAATTTTATTATTAAAAATAGTGTGAGTTTAAACTCTTTCTTGACAAACATAGTTTGTTAGCATTTTGCAAACTTTGGATTAAGTTTGTGTGATATTCTAATTCGTGGTTCTTAATTAATCAATAATTAAGGGTTTCGAATCGATCAAGGTTCTTAGTTCATTGCGAAACTAAGGGTTGCGATCATCCTTGTGATTGTTATTCAAGTCCTAGGCGTACGTTTCCGCGAGGTAATTCCAAAAGTGTGGTTCCAAGTTCGTTATAACTTGTGGGTCTCGTTGGGAGTCACATCATTTGGTATCAGAGCAAAGGCTATTGGTAACAATCTTTCTATCCCTATTTTATTCCTTGTTCTTAAATTCCTCATTCCATATTCCATACACTATCTTATCTAACCATCTTTTGTGCCACGAATTTTTTTCTTCAATTTCTTGCTCCAAGGCCGTACCAAAGAGGCTAGATTACAAAAAAAAAAAAAAAAAAAGGGCAGAATTATTACCTTATTAATTCGGCCAAGAGACAAAAAAAAACAAAAAACAAACAAAAACAAAAGAAGCCAAGAAGCTTGGGCCGTGAGCTATACCACTTCTTTTCCAAAGTATATTGATCTCAATCCTTGATTCGAGAATAAAAATCGAATCTTCTTTCTTCTTTTCTATAAACCTTCTTACCCCCTTTCCTAAAAACTCTTATTTCTTTGTTTTAATTAAATTCTACGAATCTTAGAATTTTCCAAACTTTACTTCCAAAATTGCTTTGTTCTAACTATACTTGTTTTCATCAAAGAGTTTTGAGTGGAAAAGACAAGAGTGGTAAGGACATAAGAGGGAGGTAAAAGTCAGATTTTGAGTGATACACGAGTGTCATATTTTGAGAGATATACGTAAGGGAGTATGTGAGGTTTTCTTAAATCATGAATCAAGATAAGGAGAAAACTGTTGTAGACGATGAGGGAACACCTAACAACATGACAATGGCAGAATTGTTAGGAGAAATGAGGAGGATGATGAGGGAGGAGATAGGGCAAGTAAATGAGAGAATAGATAGGATAGAGCGTGGTCGTCAAGAACCACCACATAATGAGAATGCAAGAGAAAGAATGGGTAGAAATAGACCACCCATGAGAGATGATGATTGGGAGGAGGAAGATGAACCCCCAAGGAGGTTACCTAGAAGGGAACTTAGAGAGGAGAATAGAGGGGTGGGAACCATTAAATTGAAAATCCCTTCTTTTCAAGGGAAGAGTGACCCGAAGGTTACCTAGAGTGGGAAAAAGAGTGGAGATGATCTTTGATTGTAATAATTACACCGAAAGAAATAAGGTGAGGATGGCTGCAATTGAATTCACCGACTATGCTCTTATTTGGTGGGATCAATTAGTGAACTCTAGAAAGAGGAACCGTGAGAGAGAGGTTGATACATGGGGTGAGATGAAAGCCATCATGAGAAAACGATTTGTTCCTAATTACTTCTATAGGGAGACTTGTCAAAAGCTCCAAGCTTTGACCCAAGGAACGAAATCGTTGATGAATATCATAAGGAGATGGAGATGTACATGATTCGAGCTAATATACAAGAAGATGAAGAAACTGTTATGGCTCGATTTTTGAATGGTCTTAATAAAGAAATTGCTAACATGGTTGATTTGCAGCATTACATGGAGTTGGAAGAAATGGTCCACATGGCCGTAAAGATTGAAAGACAACTCAAGAAGAAGACAACTTCCTACACCAAAAATTATGCTTCCAACTATCCAACCCAAGGCAAATTCAAAGGAGACAATTCAAAGGCAAGCACTTTCACACCTTCCAAGTTCCAAGGTAATGTTCCAAAATCTAAGGATGAGGACAAAAATAAAAGTGCTTCTTCTACTCCTTCTTCTACTTCTACACCTTCTCGTACCATAAAATACTTCAAGTGCCAAGGTTTGGGGCATAAAGCCAATGAGTGCCCAAACAAGAGGGTGATGATTATTCATAATGATGGGGAAGTTTCTTCCGAAAGTGAAAAGGATGATGATGATGGTGACATCGAATTTGATGGTGATGAAGAGTATGCATTAGTAGTAAAACGTTCCCTTAATACCCAAGTAGTGGTAGATGATGATAGATTGCAAAGAGAGAATATTTTTCATACTAAATGCACAGTGAATGGGAGAGTGTGCATGGTGATTATTGATGGTGGTAGTTGTACCAATATGGCTAGCATGGAAATGGTGGAGAAACTAAATTTAACCACTTTTAAACACCCCAACCCTTACAAATTGCAATGGCTTAGTGATTGTGGTGAGATGAGGGTCACTAGGCAAGTGAAGGTTAATTTCTCTATTGGAACATACAAGGATGAGGTATTATGTGATGTTGTACCTATGCAAGCTAGTCATCTCTTGTTGGGAAGGCCATGGCAGTTTGACCGAAAGGTTATCTTTGATGGTTACTCCAACAAATATTCTTTCAAATATGGTGCAAAAACTGTTACTCTTGCCCCCTTATCTCCACAAAAGGTGAGGGAAGATCAAATAAGAATGAGTGAATCAAGAAAGAAAAGTGAGGAAGAGAAAGAGAGAAAAAAAGGAGAGATTGAGAGAGAAGAGGGAGAGAGAGAGAAGGAGGCCGAGAGGAAAAAGGAGAGTGAGAGTGGAAAAGAAAAGAAAAAGAGTGAAAATATAGAGTTGAGTGGAAAAAATGAGAGGAGGGGAAAAAAGGAGAGCTTTTATGCAAAGTGTGTTGAGCTCAAGAGGGCGTTGAAGGAAGAAAGAGAGGTGTTTGTTTTGATCTATAAAGAATCACTTCTTAGTACTAATGATGTAACCCTTCTCTTCCAAGTGTTGTTGTTCCTTTGTTGCATAAATTTGAAGAAGTATTTCCTCAAGAAGAACCAAGTGGTCTCCCACCACTTAGAGGAATTGAACTTCAAATTGACTTTATACCCGGTGCGATCATTCCAAATCGATCGGCCTATAGAGCCAACCCTCAAGAAACACAAGAAATTCAAAAACAAGTTGAGGAATTGATGTCCAAAGGTAAGGTTCGAGAAAGCATGAATCCTTGTGCGGTGCCCGTCATTGTGGTACCCAAGAAGAATGGTGAGTGGAAGATGTGCACCGATTGCCGTGCCGTGAACAAAATAACGGTAAAGTATCGCTATCCTATTCCTAGGTTAGATGATATGCCTGACATGTTGCATGGTGCCATAATCTTCACAAAAATTGACCTTATAAGTGGATACCATCAAATTAGGATTAAAGAGGGTGACGAATGGAAAACCGCTTTTAAAACTAAGTTTGGTTTATATGAGTGGTTAGTCATGCCTTTTGGTCTTACAAATGCACCTAGTACTTTCATGAGATTGATGAATCATGTGTTACGTGAGTTCATTAATAAATTTGTTGTGGTGTATTTTGATGATATCTTGATTTATAGTCATAGCATGGAGGAACACTTAGTCCATTTGCGTCTTGTATTGGAAACTTTGAAAAAAGAATCCTTGCTTGCTAACTTAAAAAAGTGTTCTTTTTGCATGGAAAAGATTGAGTTCCTTGGTTTCATTGTAAATGATAATGGAATTGAGGTTGACAATGAGAAGATCAAGGCCATTCAAGAGTGGCCAACCCCAAAAAGTGTGACCGAAGTGCGTAGTTTTCATGGTCTTGCTAGCTTTTATCGTCGTTTTGTAAAGGACTTTAGTAGCATAGCCGCACCATTAAATGAATTGGTCAAAAAGAAGTAAAATTTCATTGGGAGAAAAACAACAACATGCTTTTGATCTTCTCAAAGAAAAATTGACTAGTGCACCAATCCTTGCTTTGCCTAATTTTGATTGTGCTTTTGAACTTGAGTGTGATGCATTCGGAATAGGTATAGGGGCTGTTTTGATACAAAATGGAAAACCTATTGCTTATTTTAGTGAAAAGTTGAAAAATGCACAATTGAATTATCCAACATATGATAAGGAGTTGTATGCATTAGTTAGGGCACTTGAAACTTGGCAACATTACCTTTGGCCCCAAAGAATTCATAATTCACACCGACCATGAATCTTTGAAGTACTTGAAGGGCCAAAACAAGTTGAGTAAAAGGCATGCCAAATGGGTCGAATTCATTGATGGGTTTCCTTATGTAATCAAGTATAAAAAGGAAAAGATAACATTGTAGCCGATGCATTGTCGAGGCGATATACTTTGATTAGCATGTTGGAAACAAAATTCCTTGGATTTGATCACATTAAGGACTTATATGCTCATGATTCTGATTTTGCTACTAATTTTGTTGCATGTGAGCATGTTAGTTGTGATAAATTTTATAGACATGAGGGATTCTTATTTAGAGAAAACAAACTTTGCATTCCCCAATGTTCTATTCGTGAGATGCTTGTGCGTGAGGCCCATGGTGGAGGGTTGATGGGACACTTTGGTGTCACCAAAACTTTAGATGTGTTACGAGAACACTTCTTTTGGCCTCACATGAGACATGATGTTGAGAAGGTGTGCGGTAGTTGTATTACTTGTAAGCAAGCAAAATCAAAAAGTGCACCTCATGGTTTGTATAAGCCATTACCAATTCCTAGTGAACCTTGGGTAGACATATCCATGGACTTCATACTTGGTTTGCCTAGATCTAGAAATGGTAAAGATTCTGTTTTTGTGGTAGTGGATAGATTTTCTAAAATGGCACACTTCATTGCATGCAATAAATTGAATGATGCATCTCATATTACTGATTTGTTCTTTAAAGAAATTGTTCGTTTGCATGGAGTTCCACGTACCATTGTGAGTGATAGGGATGTAAAATTTTTGAGTCACTTTTGGCGTGCTCTTTGGAGTAAATTGGGCACAAAACTGTTATTCTCCACCTCTTATCATCCTCAAACCGATGGTCAAACGGAGGTGGTTAATAGAACCTTGTCACAACTTTTAAGAACAATTGTCCAAAAGAACTTAAAAAGTTGGGTAGACTGTTTGCCTTTTGTTGAGTTTGCATATAATAGACATGTTCATTCTGCTACTCATTATTCACCTTTTGAGATTGTTTATGGTTTTAATCCTCTTAGTCCACTTGATTTATTGCCTATACCTGTGGATGAAAGAGCAACCTTGATGGAAAAGCCAAAGCAAAATTGATCCAAGAGTTGCATGCCAAGGTGAAACAAAATATTGAGAAGAGGACCGAGCAATATGTGAAGCAAGCTAACAAGGGAAGGAAACAAGTGATCTTTGAACCCGGCGATTGGGTGTGGTTGCACCTAAGAAAAGAAAGATTTTCCCTCTAAAAGGAAGTCTAAATTTCAACCAAGGGGCGATGGGCCATTCCAAGTGATAGCAAGGATCAATGACAATGCCTACAAGCTTGACTTACCCAATGAGTATGATAATATCAGTGCAACTTTCAATGTTCGTGATTTATCTCCTTTTGATGTAGGTGATGATGCTGATTTGTGGACAAATCCTTTCAAACGAGGAGGGAATGATGGAGGACCACTCAAGACTAATGACCCATTAATCATCAAGGATGGGCCAATTACAAGGTCAAGAGCAAAGAAGTTAAATGAAGCCTTATCAAGCCTTGTCTCACAAGGATCAAGCCCAATTGGTGACAAATGAAGAGCCCAAGTTGGTGTACATAATTCAAGGAGTGCAAGCCCAAAATGAGGACTTCTAGAGGTCAAAACCGTGTATAGGTGTGAACACGAGTTGTAAAAATGTATGAACCCCTTTCAAAAGTCAAAGCCGTGTGGATTCTCCAAGTTAAAACCGAATGGAAGTCTTTTTGAAGCTCAAATTCGGTCAAGGCTTATAAAGGAGTCCTAGGGAAGCCGAAATTGATCCAAACCGTGTCATCCAAGGATGGAACATCTGATGTATATCTCAGCCAAGTTAGTTAGTAGAGTTCTAGTTGTTTTTGTTAGTTAATCTTTTAGTTCTAGGATAATTTAAACTCTAGTCCTTAGTTAATTAGGAGAGTTATTCAAAACCCTATAAATAGGCCTTTTCTTTCATTGTAAAATTCAGGATTTTATTATTAAAAATAGTGTGAGTTTAAACTCTTTCTTGACAAACATAGTTTGTTAGCATTTTGCAAACTTTGGATTAAGTTTATGTGATATTCTAATTCGTGGTTCTTAATTAATCAATAATTAAGGGTTTCGAATCGATCAAGGTTCTTAGTTCATTGCGAAACTAAGGGTTGCGATCATCCTTGTGATTGTTATTCAAGTCCTAGGCGTACGTTTCCGCGAGGTAATTCCGAAAGCGTGGTTCCAAGTTCGTTATAACTTGTGGGTCTCGTTGGGAGTCACATCACAATAAGTGTTTTGTTCTTCCTTTCAGCGACTCCATTTTGTTGAGGCGTACCAGCAGCAGAGAAGTTGTGACCAATTCCGTGGCTATCACAATATTTGGCTATACCATTATTCTTGAATTCTGTTCCATTGTCTGATCTGACATCAGCAATGTCATCCAGCTTTTGAGTCTGCAGTCTTCTGAAGAGTGTTGTTATGATATCATAGACTTCATCTTTAGTTCTTTTTTTTTGGGCGAAAGGAGACGGCACTCCCTAGATTTTATTAATAATGAAAAAAGTTACAAACAAGGTGGGGGACATGACAACCTCAACCACCGAAATAAAATACATAAGGAAATAACTAAGGGAAGGGATCCAGCTTCTAGAGAGCTGCCCATTACAAAGGGGGTAGGGGAAATCCAAAAATAAACAAAAAACCAAAAAAGGCCTATGCCAAGTAACAGAGGACGACTCGTCCCCGTATACACTAACTCGTCCCCTACACAACGACGACTGAATCAGGAACAGAATGGACGACTCGTCCTCAAAATGCTGAATTCGTCCCCTCCAAAGGGACGACTGAATCAGGGAGAAAATGGACGACTCGTCTCCTATGGCACGACTCGTGCTTGCAGGGACGAAAACCAGCAGCAACAGAAAAGCAACAGCCCAACTAAACCAAAGAGGAGTCATTTCAAACGAATATAAGGGGTGTTAGCTTTGTCTAAGATAAAATTACCCCGACATCGACTAGGGAGATCCGAATGAGAAAAAAATTCAACATCCCTTTGCTCATCCGCAGCAAAATTTGCTAAGCCATCAGCCACACCATTACCTTCCCGAAGGATATGGGTAACTCGAACTTCCATGGAGGACATAAGTCGATGAATGTGAGCAACAACATACCAAATAGCCCAGGGGATATGATATTCCTTGATAATGATACTCATAAGGGGAAGGGAATCCACTTCTAACCAAACCCGCAAGTAACCACGAGTAGAAGCCAAAAGGAGACCGTCACGAATAGCCATAGCCTTAGCCATCATGTTAGAAGATTGACCATAAAATTTGCCAAAACCATAAAGAAAATCACCATTATTATCCCGAAAGGCACCCCCACCCGCAGCCAGGCCCGGATTTCCACGAGACACCCCATCCATATTAACTTTAATGAAACCATCAGAAGGATGTTGCCAAATCACCAAACGAATGTTGTGACAACCACGGCCAACCTTATTCAAACCAAAGAAAGAAAAGAGGTGATCATCGCTTGAATCCCAAAAGAAAGATACCTCAAAGGCTTTAGCAATGTTATGGATTTGCTCTCGAATTTTATAGATGATGGACAAATGATTCATAGCAGCACCTTCAAATTGGCTTTTATTCCTTGACAACCAAATTTCCCAAAGTATGAAGGCCGGAAGAACTTGGGATAAAAAATAAAAAGCACTATTCTTTTTTATTTGCGAACCATCCCACCAACAATAAAGCATTTGGTTCAAACCACCCCAAAACATATGAACACCACAAAGAGAGCCATAATACTGCCAAACCTTCTTAGCGATGTCACCATTAATAAAAATATGGGGAATAGATTCTTCCCTCGCCTCTGAACAACATTCACATTTGGAAGCGAAATGAACACCCCTTCTTTTCACTCTATCATCCGTAGGAATGCCACCATGAAAGACCCTCCAAAGAAAGACCGAGACTTTAAGCGGGATATATTTATGCCAACAAAAGGATAAAATAGCCGACCGTACTCTTGGTCTTCTACATTCCCGCCAGGCCGAGCTAACAGAGAACTTACCAGATTGAGAGGGTAGCCAAATAGGAGTATTCAGCTGATCTATGGTAGTCAAGGACTGATCTTGAATTAACGAGAAAAGCTGGACACCATAGACCTCCCAAATATGATCAATACGAGGAATTCCATTATCAAACAAAGAAGAGACTGCAATATGCTCAAAAGGAATATTACCCAGATTACCTTCCAGCCACCTTTCATGAATCGTGATGTCACCTCTTCCAAGCCGCCAACCTAACCGGCTTTCTACCAAAGGTTTAGCATCCATCATACGACGCCAGATATGGGACTCAGCTAATTTCTGAGATGCATCCATAGGATGAATGTCTCTACAATATTTGGCCAACATAAACCTGCTCCAAAGAGAGTCCCCAGTCCGAAATCTCCACCAAAGCTTCATGGCAAAAGCCATGGAAACATCCTCAAATTTCCGAAGACCCAAACCCCCCTCATCAATAGGCCAACTCATACGCTCCCACGAAAGCCAATGACATTTTCGGGACCCATCAACATTACTCCAAAAAAACTTGTGATAATACGTTCAAGTCTTTGAAAGACCACTTTAAGAGGATGAATGAGAGATAAATAATAAAGAGGGATCGCTACCAAACAAGATTTAATCAAGGTAAGCTTTGCACCAAAGGAAAGAAGCTTCCCTTGCCAAGAAGCAAGCCTGGCCTCCATTTTCTGAAATAAAGGACTGAATAAACTGAGCTTTAACCTCCCAATATACAACGGACAGCCTAAATATTTTATAGGCAAATCTTGCTTAACAAAACTCCTTTGCTTCAATAATACCATCCCTCTCTCTATCAAACTTCCCCGTAATAAAACAGGATTTCTGAATATTAACTAGCTGGCCCGAAAACCCTTGATACAATTCAAGATACTTCATATGAGTCTCAAGCGAATCCTTTGACCCATTACAGAAGATTAACACATCATCTATATAAGCTAATTGAGAAATCACCGGAGCATTCAAATGAGTTCTGAATCTATATCGAAGATAATAATCATGCAACTGGTTAAGGCCCCTACTCATAATTTCAGCAGCAATAATAAACAAACATGGAGATAAAGGATCGCCTTGTCTCAAACCCCTCGTAGAGTGAAAAAAACCACAAACTTCCCCATTAACAAGAACGGAAAACCAGTTATTAGAGATGCATCGATAAATCAAGTCAATCCAAACCTCATTAAATCCAAACTGTCGCATGACCTTTATGAGCCCAAACCAAGAAAGCCTATCATAAGTTTTTGCCATGTCCAGCTTTAACGCAACATTGGATCCGCGAACTTTCTTTGTGATGGATTGCATAAGCTCTTGAGCTAGAAGAACATTCTCATGAATCACTCTACCCCGAACAAAACCACTTTGCTGTTGGGAGATAATCCGAGGAAGAATAGGAGCCAAACGACGAGTTAATAGGTTGGTGACAACTTTGTTACAAAAATTGCAAGGCTGATTGGCCTAAGATCCAAAAAAGAAGTCGGAGTGTCCACCTTGGGGATGGTCACTATTAAGGTACTAGTCCAGCTACGAGGCATCTGAAATCCCGAAAAGAACTCACCAATGGCACGGACTAGATCATTCTTGATCATATCTCAAAGATGCCTTGCAAAATTCCCCGTAAAACCATCCGGACCCGCCGCACTCGCCCATTCATATCAAAAACAATAGTCTTAACCTCCTCCATAGACAGAACAGCCGTGAGATTCCCATTATCCTCATCTGTAATAAGACGAGGAATGAGAAACAAATAATCATCCGACGGATTAGCACATTGCCCTTGGAGTTGATCTGCGTAAAAACCAACCACCTCAGTCTGAATATCCTCCTTATTAGTAAGCCAATGACCTTGTCGATCCTTAATCTTATGGATAAAAAGCTTTTGCCTCTTCTTCTTTACCGTTGCATGAAAAAAACGAATGTTACGATCCCCCTCTTTTAGCTAAGAAATATTAGCCTTTTGAGCCCAAAAATCCTCCTCAGTTTTAAGCTTAGACAAGAGATGAGCTTGAGCTAGATTAAGAGCAGTCCGGCTATCTTCAGTACCATGCTGTTGATGAAACAACTCGCAAGCAAGAACCTCATCTTCCGCATTTTTAACCTGTTGATCAATACGCCCAAAAACATCCTTGTTCCAAACCGAGATACATTTCCGTAGTCGACCAAGCTTCTTTGCAAAACAGACCATTGGCCTCCCATCCATAGACAAATCCCACGAATCACGAACAATGTTTAGAAAATTATAATGCTTCAGCCACACATTAAGAAATCTAAATGACCCCTTGATAAGTTCGGCCTCAATCTGGATATTAATAAGAAGTGGGGCGTGATCCAAACAGGAACGGGGTAAATGAGAAACTCCAGTTAGGTGAAAAAGACGCATCCATTTTTCAATATAGAACGCCCTGTCAAGCCTTTGATAAATAGCCCTGCGCCCCATTCTTTTATTATACCAAGTTGCCATATTCCCATCATAACCCGCATTGATAAGATTAGAGTATTGGATCATATCAGAAAACTCAGCCACATTGGCCTCATTAATAGGATTACCACCCACCTTCTCTGTCTGATCTAACACAACATTAAAATCCCCAACCACCATCCAGGGAAAATCAACCTCACTTATCACCATAAGATCATCCCAAAGGGTTCGACGCGAATATTTATTGTAGCTAGCATGGACAAAAGATACCCAAACCACCTCATGCCAAAGCGGATGAGATATTTCCAGCGTTAATGCCTGCTTAGAATCATGCACGACCACACATTGAAGACCATGTTTCCAGACAACCCAAACTCTATTATTCAAATTCATTAAGCCAGCTTCACAACCAACTTTTCGAACAAAAGCACCCAACGTATCACCCCTTGCTTTCAGCTCATAAATAGCAAATAGAGAAACATTATGTAAACGAAATTACCGTTTAATCCTTCGAACTGTGCACCATTGCTGATACCCCTAGCATTCCAACTTAAGAAAGACACCATAGCAAAACAATAGAGTAAAAGTATGTGAACCAAGTAGGTATGAGAGACTCACAGAGAGAAAAAGAATTAAGGCTGCGAACTGTGGCCTGCAGACTGCGACCCTTTTTCTTTGCTTTTACGCTTCTTATTGATCACTTCTGTGAATTCACCTTCCCCATCATCCAGGTTAACAAACTCACTCTCCTTTCTATCCATATGAAGCTCCATAACATGAGAGATAGAGGTAACCGCCGGACCTCTGGGAGATAAATTCAATAAACCATATGTATTCATCTTAGCAATAGCTGAGCCCTTTGCTCGTAAGGCCGAATCAACCTTGAGAAGGGTGCACAGTTTCTTCAAGTTTTGTAACTCCGGAATAGCACAAGATTCTTCCATAACAGAGGAAGACAAAGGCTTTTTGAGAGCCTCATTTACTGCTTTAGGAAGTTCCAAACCCCTACGAGCCATCATTGGAACATTAGTCTTTTCTAACTTCCCTTTAGTACCATTTTCCACTTTCAAATTCACCTTAGAGAGGTTAACATTCAATCCTTTCTCATGGCTAGCCCCCGTAGCTGTCTTGGAAGCAGCATTCTTCTCTTTATCTTCTTTCTTACTCTCCTTTTTATGCTCCTTGTTTATCACTCGACAACTGGAATGATCATGTCCCAAAACAAGCAACGACAATAAAGAGGGAGATTATCAAACACCACTTCTTGAAAGAAACTAGGCGAAACATCCCCACGTCAATATGAATCTTCTCCGAAGTGATTTAAGCAAATCCACTTGAACCAAAAGTTTAGCAACACTTGGCCTTGATAATTCAGCCGTAGCCTTATCAATAGCCAAAGGTTTGCCAAATGTACTAGCCATAAAAACCTTGTTGAACAAATGGACGGGTAACCCCGGAAGACTAACCCATACCGGAGCTAATGGAGAATCTTGCTTGGGTCGCCATGAAGGAGTCCAAACAATAGTGCGCATAGGGAACTTCGTTACATACCACACCTCCTTTGTCCATAACCGATGAAAGTCTTCCTCGGTAGAAAGTTGAATGAGCATATCTTTGTTGATCAATATGGCCAAGTTTGAAGTTTCCCTTAAGATGAAACTTCGCAAAGGCCAACCTAGCCGCCTCCATGGTTGGCCTACCATTAAGAAACTTCCCAACCAAAGTCCATGCAAAGGGCCTAGCAAAGGCGGCAACTAGTGTGTATTTGCTACCACCAAGGCTAGTTGTAGTGACTGGACCAAATAAGTCCATGTGGAGGAGCTGGAGTGATCTGGTACTTGATAAGCATGGCTTGCTTTTGAAGGCAGACTTAGTTAACTTTCCCAGCTGACATGCTTTACAAAGCTTATCATGTTCTGCAGATATCTTCGGCAAACCAATGACTAAGTTGTCTTTTGATAGCCTGGATAGGTACTTGAAGTTTAGATGGCTAAGTCTTTTGTGCCACAGCCAACTGTTATCATTTGATGTCTTTGCAATTAAGCATAAGCATGATTTTCTTCCGACAGCATTTAAATCAACCACGTACACATTTTCTTTTCTGAAACCAGTCAAGATAATTGAACAGGTCTCTCCATCCTTAATGATGCAGTGACTTGTGGTGAATTGACATATTAATCTTATGTCACAGAACTGTATATACTTAAAAGATTATGCTTTAGGCCTTCAACCGGAGATACTTTGCTTATGGAAAGATTTCCTCGAATGATGTTTTCATAGCCAACTATTTTCCCTTTGGAGTTATCACCAAAGATTACTGAGGGACCTTTAGCTTCAACAATGTTGGAGAGAAGATTCTGATTTTCATCATGTGCTTTGAGCACCACTATCCGGATACCATAAATCTTTCTCCTCCTCATTATGACCATGAAGCATTCCGAAACTTAATCATTTAAGAACATGGTCCCCGTTTATTCTTGGGTCCGTGGGTTAGTAACCTTTTGGAACCCATACCTATTTAACCTTAGGAGGTATGAACCCTTTAGGTTTAGGTATGAATCTCAGAAGGCATTCATGAATCTTGTGACCATTACCTTTGCAGAATAAGCAGTTATGAAAACCTTGAACATGTTTAACAATTTCTTCAGAAGTTTTCTTACTATTAGCAGTCTTGAAAGTGACTGATTTACTGATAACCAGCTTATTGGATTTAGGTTGATAATGCAACTTTCTAGTGATATTGGTCTTCATAATAGTAGACCTTTTATCAAAAGATTTTACATTTTCATGCAAACTTCCTTTAAGCTTTCTATCAGCAGGGTTGAGGTTGGCAGTCTTTCCTTTGACAAATTTAATAGGCTTGAGCTAAGAGTTCTTTGACTTGCTATCAATCATCATTGTTTTCACAGGACGTCTGATAGCAAATCTATGATGCTCAGTCTCCCTATTAACAGTGTCATAGGAGTTGACAGATTTCTTACCCTTGGACTTGTGTGATTTATTTTTAGAATAAGTATATGGAACTTTGTTAAAACCAAGTCCTTGCTTTCCCTTTTGAGAAGAATGCTGATTATAGACAACTTCTTCAGCCATTTCTTTTGCAATCACTTCAGCTGTCTCATTTCCTTGAGAACCAGATGAACTTCTTATATTGAACTCATTTTAG
The DNA here is from genome assembly GCA_016624345.1 of Platycodon grandiflorus. Lineage (NCBI taxonomy): Eukaryota > Viridiplantae > Streptophyta > Magnoliopsida > Asterales > Campanulaceae > Platycodon > Platycodon grandiflorus. Next base: position 33,424,690 of record CM028369.1, on the reverse strand, counting down.
AAATCGATACCAGTTTTGTCATCAAGAGATTTTTATTTTGAAAGAATGGTATCAAAATTTTCTTTTGAATTATTCCAAGTATCAACAACCTTTTGAAGATTATCTTTCTCAGAATTAATTTTCTTTATGTGTTCAAGTAAGAATTCCACCTTTTCAGTTAATGTTTTGTTCTCTTTTTGAGTCTTGATATTCTCTACTTGTTGTCTATTGAGATCTTTGATCTCAGACATCAAGGTAGATTTCTCAGAGACAACCAACTCATGCTTTTTGGCTAATTTTACATAGGCGGTTTTAAATTTGGAAAATTCTTCCAAAGATGTCTTTGTTAGCTTTAATGATTTCTCCCCTTGAGGGTTCATTGATCTCATCATCATCGCCATCATCCTGTTGAAATGGTAATGATTTAACTGAGTCATGGGGTGATTCCCTGGCCATAAGACATATATTTGCCTCCTCAGCAAAGTCACAGGAATCATCCTCATTAGAATCTGTATCACACTAAGTGGGCAAGTTGCTTTCATCAATGTCCTCAGCCACCATCCCTTTTTGTTTTTGAAATTTAGAATCAGGATGTTTTTTGTAAAATTCATATTTTGGCTTTGGGCATCTTGAAGCAAAATGACCTGGCTTCCTACAATTAAAATAAACAAGCTCATTTTCTTTTTGGTTAACAATAGTCTTATTCTGAGCAGTTGTTTTTATAGGAGCAGCAGTCTTATAAGGAGACTGCTTATAGGATGATTTGTTAAACCTTTTGAAACGTTGATATTTCTTTACAAACATGGCAAAGGCTTCGTCAGAAAGAATATCATCTCCATCATTAGATGTAGATAGGGTTTTGTCAGGTGTAGAACAAGAACGTTCAACAGACATGGCTGGTAAAGATAAATTTTTAAAGCTCTTTTCCATTTCTTGAGCTTGCTGGATTTCAAGCTCATAAACTGAAAGACATGCATAAAGATTTCTAAGAGACAGTTTATTCAAGTCTTTTGATTCTTTCATGGCAGTGATCTTTACATGCCATAAACTACCTAATCCATTAAGGAAGCTCATATTTATTTCTTTCTTTTCATATTTCTTTCCTAAAGAATAGCAAGAATTAACTACCTCGTAAAATCTGTCATAGGCGCTTCGGAGAGTCTCTTTAGGATCCTTCTTGAATAAGTCGAACTTCTGAATGCAAGTGTATAGCTTGTTATTCCTTGTTTCTCTATCACCTTCTAGATATTCTAATATAGCTTCCCACATCTCTTTTGCTGTATCTAGATTTATGATCTACTGGTAGGTGCTTATATCTACACAGCTGGTGATGATGTTGATAGCTTTTCCATCTAGAGCATCATTCTTTCTATCTTCTTCATCACATTCTTCTTCAGGTTTAGGAATTTCAGGATCGCAGTAGGATCAACGTAGCTAGAGTGTTCGGCTTCATAGGAATTCTTGGTCCATCTGTAACACATTTCCATAAATGTTTGTCAATAGAATTCATGTGTCTTTTAACCTTGTCTTTCCAGATATCAAAGTGAACTTCATCCAGTACAGGACAATGATTCACATTTGATGTTTACAACATTTGATGGGAAGCCATTGGATCTTTAATCTCTCAAGAGTTTAGTCTTGAAAAACTTGTTTTCAAAGAGTTAAGCTCCCCATTACAAAGGGGATAGGGGACGAGTCGTCCATTTTCTCCCTATTTCAGTCGTCCATTTGTAGGGGACGAATTCATTTTCTTGTGGACGAGTCGTCCACTTTGTTCCTGATTCAGTCGTCCCTAGGTAGGGGACGAGTTGGTTTGTCTGGGGACGAGTCGTCCTCTGTGGCTTGGCATAGGCATGTTTTGGTCTGTTTTTTGGTTTCCCCTATCCCCTTTGTAATGGGCAGCTCTCTTGAAGTTGGATCCCTCCCCGTAGTTATTTCATATGTATTTTATTTCGGTGGTTGAGGTTGTCATGTCCCCCACCTTGTTTGTAATTTTTTTCTATATTAATAAAATCTAGGGAGTGCCGTCTCCTTTCGCCAAAAAAAAAAATAAAAAAATAAAGAGTTAAGCTCTGATACCAATTGTTAGCTCCCAAGTTGTTCAAATAGGCTAAAAGAGGGGGTTGAATAGCCTATTTATGCTTTTGAAAATTTTAAATGTTACTTCACTTGAGTTGAAAAGAATTTGCAGCGGAAATGAGTGAAGTAAAATAACAAGTTCAAAATGGCTGATCTTGATAGGACAAGATCAGCTGTTCTTCAAATTAGTTGGAATTCTGGAAATAATCAGTAGCAAATCACAAGCACATAAAAGATATAGACAAGAGATTTGATCTGGTTCACACTTATAAATAAGTGCTACGTCTACAACCAAAGTGGTCAACTTTGGATTTGAAAACGTGTACTAAGTTTATCCACTAGTATCTTTACAATGTAAATCACTAATGGATCGTATACATAAAATAGTTGACCAAGTGTTTGTGGGAGAATTAATATCTACAAAGATATAATTCTCGTGTGCTATGAATACTAGGATTGCAATCAATGAAGAGCAATAAAGACTTGATCGTCTAAGGTTGGTGCTCTTCAAAAAATGTTTGTACAAATTTTTCTTTAAAGCTTTGAATGAACTTAGCAATTGAAGATGAAGAATGTTAGTAGATTTTTGTTGATCGATCGCTAGCTTCTCCAATGTTGTCATGAAGTCTTCTATTTATACCCAGGGAGATTTTGGTGGCTGTTGGAGATCTTCGGCTTTTAGAAAATTTGAATTTGAATGTAATAAATGCTATAATCTTGCTGTTGATCTTTGATAGGATGTTCTGCAAATTTCAGACTATCTTCTGAGATCTTTGCCAAAAATAGGTAGATGATAAGAGCAGACAGACTGTCCTTTTCTGAGAAGATTGCCTAATATGGCATGGATCATTCAATGCTCTTTGCAGGTTATCGTTGTGTCACCGTTGACAATAAATGTTGTAGATAGTCTTGAGACATGTCATCAGTAGAGTCTTGATCGGACGATCTTCAGTTTTTCCTCATTGTTGATGAACCTTGGCTGGAATAAGCTTGTCTGATATCTTTAATAGATTCGGCTAATTTAAAGACAGCTGGTCTTTTACATGTCTTATTAATGGTCGGCTAACTATCGAAGACTAGGCTAAGTACAAGAAAGCAATCCTAAGCTATTACAAGCACTTGTCTAAATACAAGTTGCCACACTAACAGACACGCAGGCCCATTAGTCACCTTGATTTAGACTTAGGTTATGGATACAAGCAAATCTATGTAATATTCAACAACCCTTATTGCTACCATTCCGAAGGTTAACTCTCCTTAGTCTTTTAAGGATTTAAGGCTCATAAGACTTTGCAACTTTTGTAACAAGATTATTTCAAAGTTGTTGGCTTCCAGGCTTGCCAAAGTCCTTCCTTCTATCATCTCCCTTCACCTTATCATATTTATTAACTACCTCACACACAAATACATGCACACACACACACACACTGACCACATGCACATATATTACCCAATTACTATTACTATTTATATATTATTACTATTATTATATTATACTTGTTTCCCTACACACACACGGCCAAACACACAATATCATATCTTTTCCCTTCTAACTTCTTCTTTTCGTCATTTCTCCATTTGTTTTTTCTTTTTCTTGTTTAGTCAAATCCACCTTTTATAATTTCTTTTATTTATTGCCCTTTTTCTCTCCCAACACCATATTCAAGATACCACACATACATATTGACAATTGTACTAATCCCTCTGATGATCTCTCTCTCCTTGGACTATTTGTTTAATGCCCAATTCAAAACCCCACACACAAACCCATGCACACACACATTGTTATTGACCATTATATAATAGTTTATTAACCATAACTATTACTCCTATTGTTCATTGGGTAATCGACAATACTCTTAAAATTTCAAATAAAGGAGAAAGTGTAAATCGGGAATTCAACTTACCGTTTACTCTCTCTCTCTCTCTCTCTCTCTCTCTCTCTCTCTCTCTCTCTCTCTCTCTCTCTCTCTCTCTCTCCTCCTTTCTCTAGCCGCAGCTACCCTCTCTCTCTCCCCACGGTAGCTCGTTCATTTTACTACCCTACTTTTCTTTAAAAGATTGTACGTACTCTCTCTCTTATACTCTATTTATATGCACAATCACCTAGGCTTTTTAACCCTAACTCAATTCTACCGTACCCCTTGTAACGCCCGCACCATTTGCATTATTTGCATTCTTTCTATGTTATGCCTTTTATATTGACATCGTCATTTCATGTGCGAATTTCATCCGAATATGTTGGCATTTGAGTTGATTGTACACTTCTTGAGTATATTAAAATGTGTTAGAAGTTTCGTAGTTGTTCGCATTCGATTTGGTGTGCATTCGTAGCTTCATTTTATGTAGTTTAGATTGTGTTTCGGATGTTGTTTGGACTTGGTTTGGGTTTGGGATCAACTTAAAATCATATGAGAACTTTTAGACATCATTTTGAACATCCTTGGTTTGTCCCAGCGCGCCCTAGCGCACAAAACCCACGCCCTAGCGCTCCTGTTCCCTGAAGTTTGCAAAAATCAGACCAAAAGTTCAGCCAGGAGCCGCGCCTTAGCGCGTCCGTACGTGCGCCCTAGCGCGCCTAATCCTGCGCCCTAGCGCGCTAGCTGTGACAGATTTTGCAATTTTTTTTCCTTTGACTATTTGAATCTAATCCAAGAGCTAGGATTGACCACGACTTTTGACCACTTAAACCAGGTCTCCTTAGACACTAAGTGACCTTAGGGGTCTCTTAATTCACCCCATTTCCATCATCTTCAACCTTGAGTTCTAGAGAGAGAGTAAAGAGTGTTCTTGAGAGAGAAGTGGCATAACTTTGCCATTTTGTACCCGATCGACGATCCGACTTCGCCATCGCGAAGCTCTTGCCTAGGAGAACATTTTACCTGGGTTGCATGTGGAAAATCTTGGTTTAATTCTTAAAGTTGTAAGCTACTATTCCTTGTTCTTTCAAAATTATAAGTTGTTATACATGTTAGACTTGTTAAATGGTGATATATGTTAGAAATCATCAAATTTGAGTAAGTTTGACTATGTTGACTTTTCAAATTCGTGGTTGACTTTTTGGTTGTGTTTAAAGACTCATGTTTACATGTTAGAAATGTGGAGTATGTTTAATAATTGTTAAGTTTACGGTATGATTAATTCGCGTAAACTCGAACTCATTAGAAACCGAAAATGACTCTAACGGAGTTCGTTAGGATTTCATAATCAATGAGACCACGTGTGTGATTTGGGAATTTTTGGATGATTCGAGCGATTCGTTAGAAAATTTGGTTACACCGATTGTGTGTTTGATATTACGTAAATTGTCATAATTATTGTAAGTTGGTTAATTGTGGTGTGAGATTTTTATAACTCACTTGTGACATTCATATTATTGTCAATTGTTGTCGTTGTGGTATACTCCCTACTTTGGAGTATGACCTTTTATGTTTAAATGTCGAGTAAACATCTACTTGTGCATTTAGTTAAGTCCATGGCATATTTGTTGGCGGTGTATTGACGCTCGATTATTGCGTGAGCTGGGGCTACGTAATAGTTGAAGGCCAATACATCGGGCCTCGCCCTACCGTTGGCCGCGGTAGGGGTATAGCGCCATTTGTTGTACGGAATAAATGCAACCATGGTAAGCTATATCCGTGGTAGATTCTTGGGTTGTAGGGACCGAGATCACCCGTCGACGTGAATACAGAAGATGGTTCACATGTGTGTTTTGGTTATTGGTTTTCTTGTTCGAGCACGTCAACAACGGCTCTACACTTGGTATATTATTGGTTGGTTGGTTAGAAGTATTGGTTTGGTCGGAGGTGTACTTCGACGCCGTATCCCTTTTAATGTGTTTACTTATAGTTCTTATGTGCTTCCTATATGAACGAATGTTGGTCATGGTTTCCAACCGGTATGGGACGGTTGGCGATCATCGAGCCTCTCGTGTAGTATGGGGTTGTTTGGTTATGTGTGATGCTCGTTACTTCTATTTGGTATTGAAATGTTATTGTGATAACATGAATACTTGTTATATTTATTGTCTTGCATCTAGCATGCCATATTGTTGCATTAGTAGCTTATTGAGTTTTCAACTCACCCCGTTTGTTTTCATTTGTTTTTCCTTAGATCAAGCACCGGCAAGGAATCCTTAGTGTTCGAGTTCGGGTCCGTTGGGCGACATCTTTTGGTAGTGCACCTTGTGCCTAAGTATTTTCTTTTGGTGAGGCCGAGGGTGTACTTGTTACTTAAACAATGTATTTGTTGGGTAGATGTCTTGATTGTTACATGATGTATTCTTTTGTTGTGCCGGCATGGTTGCCGTGCTGTTGTATATTGTTAACTTTTATTCCGCGTACTCTGATATGGTTTATATATGTACCGAGCATGTTAGCTCGAGTTTGTTGTTGCTAGCTAACGTGTTGTTTCTCCGGCTTGTTTCGCCCTCGAGGTTTAATATTGTTTAAACGATTTTGTGGTTTTAAGAAAACTTACACGTGCATTACAGGGTTTTCTCATGACTTTGCATTCTTTAAAATGGAATTTTTGAGATGCTATTTTCGTGTTTCCGCGTTGATCTCGCGGCTCGAGCGGGATTCACATCGGATCTCAGGTCGGGTCGCGACAGTTGGTATCAGAGCATAAGTTAGCTAGCCGGGAGAGAATCTTTGGCTTAGGAGGGTTGGTTGTGTGTTTAAGTCGTTAACGTCGAGTGTTTATTGCAGGTGATTCATCATGGTTGAGACTAGACATGGCACTAGTACTGAGGATGGTGGCTCGAGTGGAGCCGGGAATCCTTTAGCTGAGCAGGGTAATACTCCACCGCCCACACAGCCTAGAGTTTAACCTACGGGACAGCCGGGGGTACAGTCTGAGATGCCTGGTAATCAGAATGAGGGGATTGTAAATGTGGTACAGGGATTTATGCAGTCTATGATGGAGATAAATAGGCGAATATGGAGTTGAGGCGAGCAATGGAGTTTGGGACGGGAGGTCAGGTGGCCCAACCAGCTGGGGGCAACGGGGATTATGACCGTAGACTAGGGAGGTTTTTGAAAATGAAGCCAAGGAGCTACGACGGGGAGCCGGATCCGATGAAGGCGGAGAGATGGATAGAGTCGATTGAGAAGATCTTCGCAGCAATTGAATGTACTGATGGTGACAAGATCAAATTCGCAGCTTTTAAGTTGGAGGATGTCGCGGAACATTGGTGGCGTGTGCTTGAAGCGAGTTGGATACAGGAAGGTGTGGAGCGAACTTAGGAACTATTTCTGCGACAATTCAGGAACCATTTTGTCCCTGACGTGGTACAGGCAAAAAAGGAAGTAGAGTTTTTGAGTCTTGAGCAGGGAACGTTGACAGTGGGACAGTATTCTGCGAGGTTCACGGCATTGGCACGGTATTGTTCACACTTGATTCCGACGGAAGAAAAGAAAGTCTATCGGTTTGTTAAGGGGTTGAGGACGGAGTATAGGAAGCAACTGTTACCGCTTGATCTACCGAGTTACCAGAGTGCGGTGGATAAAGCATACAAGATTGAACATGACATCGAGGAGCACCGGGGTAAACCGGGTAATAGGGATGGTAATCAGCAGTCTTCGCAGCAAAACTGGAAGAGACAGAACACAGGTGGGACTCCTAACAAAGGGAAGAATGTGGTTAGACCGGCAGGCCAAACGGGACAGCAACCGGGAGGCCAGGGACAGCGTGAGTCGAGGTTTACTTATAACTTCTACAAGAAGGCTGGGCACTCAGAGGAGAGGTGTTGGTTGAAACAGGGGAGATGCTTGTTGTGTGGTGATGACAGGCATTTCCAAAAGGACTGTTCGAGGAATAGGGGTTTACCTCAGGGTGGTGCACAAACGAACACGGGGGTGAAGAGGAACAACGACGGTCGACCGAGGGTTCAGGGTCGAGTGTTCGCTTTAGATCAGAGGGGTGTTCCCGACGCTCCCAACGTGATAGGAGGTACTTTATTTGTCTCGAGAGAGCGAGCCCGAGTCCTTATAGATCCAGGGTCATCGCATTCTTACATTGCATCTCACTTTGCATGCCACTTGCATACTATGCCTGAATTGCTGTCTTATGTGTTAGAGGTGTCTACTCCGATGGGAGAGTGCCTAGTTGTTTCTGATGTTCATCGTGCATGCAAAGTTGTTATTGATGATCATGTTTTGCTTGCGGATTTGGTAGTGTTGCCTATCCGTGATTTTGATGTTATTTTGGGCATGGATTGGTTGCACACTCATCATGCCATAGTTGATTGTCGTAAGAAAACTGTCACCTTTGAATTGCCTCATATGCTTCCGTTTATGTTTGAGGGTGATAAATGCATGGGTGGTGTTCGTATGATATCGGCTTTGAAAGCCCGGAAACTGTTGTCACATGGGTGCACCGGGTATTTAGCATGTGTGGTTGATAAATCTAAGAAGGTTGTCATGTTGGAGGATGTCCCAATTGTGTGGGAATTTTCGGATGTGTTTTCTTCGGAGTATGACTTGCCTCCGAATAGAGAGTTGGAATTTTGTGTGGAATTGTTGCCAGGTTTCGCTCCGATGTCAAAGGCACCGTATCGTATGGCACCGGCAGAATTGAAGGAGTTAAAGGTACAGTTGGAGGAGTTGTTGAATCGGGGTTTCATTAGGCCGAGTGTATCGCCGTGGGGTGCAACGGTTTTGTTTGTGAGAAAGAAAGATGGGTCCTTGAGATTGTGTATTGACTACCGGGAGCTGAATCAGGTGACTATTAAGAACAAATACCCCTTGCCACACATTGATGATCTGTTTGACCAACTACAGGGCTCAGTTGTGTATTCGAAATTTGATCTTCGGAGTGGATACCATCAATTGAAGGTTAGGGCGGAGGATATACCGAAGACGGCATTTTGAACTCGGTACGGGCATTTCGACTTTGTTGTGATGCCATTTGGGTTGACAAATGCACCAGCGGTGTTCATGGATTTGATGAATATGATATTTCTGCCTTATCTAGACTGTTTCGTGGTGGTGTTTATTGATGATATTCTTGTGTACTCCAAATCCCGGGAGGAGCACGAGAAACATTTGAGGATTGTGTTGTCAGTGTTGAGAGAAAAGAAGTTGTATGCGAAATTCAGCAAGTGTGCATTTTGGCTCGAGGAGGTCTCGTTTCTAGGCCATGTTGTTTCGGGAGATGGTATTTCGGTAGATCCGCTTAAGATCGAGGCGGTGGTGAAATGGAAGAGACCCGAGTCGGTAACGGAGATTCAAAGCTTCTTGGGTTTGGCGGGTTATTATCGGAGGTTTATCGAAGGGTTTTCAAAGATTGCGACTCCGATGACCAACTTGACCCAAAAGAACAAACCTTTTGTATGGGATGACAAATGCGAGGCGAGTTTCCAAGAACTGAAGAAGAGGTTGACCACAGCTCCGATCTTGGCACTACCGAATGGACAGGATGGGTTGGTGATATACAGTGATGCGTCGAAAGAGGGATTGGGTTGTGTTTTGATGCAAAACGGGAGAGTGATTGCGTATGCTTCTCGGAAGTTGACCTCGTTTGAACAGAATTATCCTACCCACGACATTGAGTTGGCTGCGATCATCTTTGCTCTACACAAGTGGAAACACTATTTCTACGGGGCCAAGTTTGAAGTGTTCACCGATCACAAGAGCCTCAAGTACATATTTTCCCAAAAGGAGTTGAACAACCGACAACGGAAATGGATTGAAAGACTTAAGGACCACGATTGCACTATCTTGTATCATTCGGGGAAAGCAAACGTGGTAGCGGATGCACTTAGCCGAAAGGCGTACATGTCTTGCTTAATGACCCGTGAATGGAAGATGCTTGAGGATGTTCGAGATTGGAGTCCGAGTAGATCGAGACAAGGAGTGATTTTTGCGAACCTTCGGGCTACACCGGTATTGATTCAAACGATTAAAGGGACACAAGAGGACGACCCAGAATTGAAGGCGTTGATTGATGGGTTGAATGAAGAGAAGACGAAAGATTTTGCAAAGAACAATGATGGGATCCTTGTGTTTCGAAACAGAATTTGTGTACCGGCGATAGATGACGTGAAGAGACAAGTGTTAGAGGAGGCTCACAAGTCTAGATACACGATTCATCCGGGGAGTACTAAGATGTATCGAGACTTGAAGAGAAATTTTTGGTGGAGTGGGATGAAGAGAGAAGTGGCTGAGTTTGTATCAAGATGCTTGACATGTCAACGTGTAAAAGCGGAACATCAACGACCAACAGGCTTGTTATAACCATTGGAGATTCCGGAGTGGAAATGGGAGAACATAGCGATGGATTTTGTGACAGGGTTGCCAAAGACTCGTAAGGGTCACGATGCAGTTTGGGTGATTATTGACAGGTTGACCAAGTCGGCACATTTCCTTCTGATTGCGATGACTTACCCGATGGATAGACTTGCTACCTTATACATACAGGAGATTGTGAGATTACATGGGGTACCGGTTAGCATAGTATCAGATCGAGATCCATAGTTCACTTCGCGATTTTGGCAGTCAGTACGGGACGCTTTGGGTACGAAGTTAACTCTTAGCACGGCTTTTCACCCACAGACAGACGGACAGTCGGAGAGGACCATACAAATACTTGAGGACATGTTGCGAGCTTGTTCGATGGATTTCAAAGGAGTTTGGGATTCACACGTACCATTGATAGAGTTCGCGTACAACAACAGCTACCAGTCGACTATTGAGATGGCTCCTTATGAAGCGTTGTATGGAAGAAAGTGTCACTCACCAATTTGTTGGGATGAAGTCGGCGAAGCAAAGATATGGGGTCCTGACATGGTGCACGAATCGGTTGAGAGTGTGAGGCTCATACGGGAGAGATTGAAAACGGCTCAAAGTCGACAAAAGAGTTATGCGGATCATCGACGGAGAGATCTTGAATTCGAGGTAGGTGACCATGTGTTTTTGAAAGTTTCGCCACGAATTGGAGTCAAGAGGTTTGGTAAGAAAGGGAAATTGACTCCAAGGTTCATTGGCCCATTTGAGATTTTAGAAAGGGTTGGGAAGTTGGCCTATAGACTTGCCCTACCACCGTCGATGTCGGGCGTTCATGCGGTGTTCCACGTATCCATGTTGAGGAAGTACTTATCGGATGCATCGCACATTTTGGAGTATGAGCCGGTAGACTTGACACCCGACTTATCCTATGTTGAGCAGCCTGTGAGGATACTCGACACTAAAGAACAAGTGTTGAGGTCGAAGTCCATTCCCCTTGTGAAAGTCTTGTGGAGAAGTCATAACATCGAGGAGGCCACTTAGGAGTTAGAACATGAGATGCGAGAAAAGTACCCTTCTTTATTTGTCGAGTTTGGTAAGTAAATTCGCTGTCGAATTTATTCTAAGGGGGTGAGGGTGTAACGCCCGCACCATTTGCATTATTTGCATTCTTTCTATGTTATGCCTTTTATATTGACATCATCATTTCATGTGCGAATTTCATCCGAATATGTTGGCATTTGAGTTGATTGTACACTTCTTGAGTATATTAAAATGTGTTAGAAGTTTCGTAGTTGTTCGCATTCGATTTGGTGTGCATTCGTAGCTTCATTTTATGTAGTTTAGATTGTGTTTCGGATGTTGTTTGGACTTGGTTTGGGTTTGGGATCAACTTAGAATCATATGAGAACTTTTAGACATCATTTTAAACATCCTTGGTTTGTCCCAGCGCGCCCTAGCGCACAAAACCCGCGCCCTAGCGCGCCTGTTCCCTGAAGTTTGCAAAAATTAGACCAAAAGTTCAGCCAGGAGCCGCGCCTTAGCGCGTCCGTACGTGCGCCCTAGCGCGCCCGCGCGCCCTAGCACGCCTAATCCTGCGCCCTAGCGCGCCAGCTGTGACAGATTTTGCAATTTTTTTTCCTTTGACTATTTGACTCTAATCCAAGGGCTAGGATTGACCACGACTTTTGACCACTTAAACCAGGTCTCCTTAGACACTAAGTGACCTTAGGGGTCTCTTAATTCACCCCATTTCCATCATCTTCAACCTTGAGTTCTAGAGAGAGAGTAAAGAGTGTTCTTGAGAGTGAAGTGGCATAACTTTGCCATTTTGTACCCGATCGACGATCCGACTTCGCCATCGCGAAGCTCTTGCCTAGGAGAACATTTTACCTGGGTTGCATGTGGAAAATCTTGGTTTAATTCTCAAAGTTGTAAGCTACTATTCCTTGTTCTTTCAAAATTATAAGTTGTTATACATGTTAGACTTGTTAAATGGTGATATATGTTAGAAATCATCAAATTTGAGTATGTTTGACTATGTTGACTTTTCAAATTTGTGGTTGACTTTTTGGTTGTGTTTAAAGACTCATGTTTACATGTTAGAAATGTGGAGTATGTTTAATAATTGTTAAGTTTACGGTATGATTAATTCGCGTAAACTCAAACTCATTAGAAACCGAAAATGACTCTAACGGAGTTCGTTAGGATTTCATAATCAATGAGACCACGTGTGTGATTTGGGAATTTTTGGATGATTCGAGCGATTCGTTAGAAAATTTGGTTACACCGATTGTGTGTTTGATATTACGTAAATTGTCGTAATTATTGTAAGTTGGTTAATTGTGGTGTGAGATTTTTATAACTCACTTGTGACATTCATATTATTGTCAATTGTTGTCGTTGTGGTATACTCCCTACTTTGGAGTATGACCTTTTATGTTTAAATGTCGAGTAAACATCTACTTGTACATTTAGTTAAGTCCATGGCATATTTGTTGGCGGTGTATTGACGCTCGATTATTGCGTGAGCTGGGGCTACATAATAGTTGAAGGCCAATACATCGGGCCTCGCCCTACCGTTGGCCGCGGTAAGGGTATAGCGCCATTTGTTGTATGGAATAAACGCAACCATGGTAAGCTATATCCGTGGTAGATTCTTGGGTTGTAGGGACCGAGATCACCCGTCGACGTGAATACAGAAGATGGTTCACATGTGTGTTTTGGTTATTGGTTTTCTTGTTCGAGCACGTCAACAACGGCTCTACACTTGGTATATTATTGGTTGGTTGGTTGGAAGTATTGGTTTGGTCGGAGGTGTACCTCGACGCCGTATCCCTTTTAATGTGTTTACTTATAGTTCTTATGTGCTTCCTATATGAACGAATGTTGGTCATGGTTTTCAACCGGTATGGGACGGTTGGCGATCGTCGAGCCTCTCGTGTAGTATGGCGTTGTTTGGTTATGTGTGATGCTCGTTACTTCTATTTGGTATTGAAATGTTATTGTGATAACATGAATACTTGTTATATTTATTGTCTTGCATCTAGCATGCCATATTGTTGCATTAGTAGCTTATTGAGTTTTCAACTCACCCCGTTTGTTTTCATTTGTTTTTCCTTAGATCAAGCGCCGGCGAGGAATCCTTAGTGTTCGAGTTCGGGTCCGTTGGGCGACATCTTTTGGTAGTGCACCTTGTGCCTAAGTATTTTCTTTTGGTGAGGCCGAGGGTGTACTTGTTACTTAAACAATGTATTTGTTGGGTAGATGTCTTGATTGTTACATGATGTATTCTTTTGTTGTGCCGGCATGGTTGCCGTGCTGTTGTATATTGTTAACTTTTATTCCGCGTACTCTGATATGGTTTATATATGTACCGAGCATGTTAGCTCGAGTTTGTTGTTGCTAGCTAACGTGTTGTTTCTCCGGCTTGTTTCGCCGTCGAGTTTTAATATTGTTTAAACGATTTTGTGGTTTTAAGAAAACTTGCACGTGCATTACAGGGTTTTCTCATGACTTTGCATTCTTTAAAATGGAATTTTTGAGATGCTATTTTCGTGTTTCCGCGTTGGTCTCGCGGCTCGAGCGGGATTCACATCGGATCTCGGGTCGGGTCGCGACACCCCTAACCCATTAACAATTAAAGTAGGGCCTAATACAGTAGTAACATCATTATTTTAACAAAAAATTCCTGGCCGGTCCACTTTGAAAAGTTTTTATTCTCTCCAATCCACCCTTTTTTTTTAACCGCTAAAAGGCACGTTCATAAAATTGTTCCTAAAATGCCCCACAATAACATATACAGCAGCTTCTTCCTAAAATTTCTCCGGTGAATCTTCTTTTCTTCCTAAAATTTCTCCGGCCAATCTTCCAGATAACTTCTTCCTAATATTTTCTCCAGTGAATCTTTCTTTCTTCATAAAATTTCTTCGGCCAATCTTACAGATAACTTATTCCTAATATTTCTCTGGTGAATCTTTCTTTCTTCATAAAATTTCTCGGTGAATCTCCCTTCCTAAAATTTCTCCGGTGAATCTCTATTTCCAATCTAATAGCTCGTAGCAAAGAATATTGATTTTTGTGGATAGCCTCTATTTCTATTCCAATAGAACACTAGTAAATCTTACTAAAATTTCTCTGGTAAATCTTCCTTTGGTTGCATCGCGATGATAAAATTAGGCATCATGATGATGGAATTAGGCATCGCGATAATGAAATTAGGCATCGCAATTGGGCATCGAGTCCTAAAATTTCTCTAGTGAATCTTACTTACTAAAATTTCTCCAGTAAATCTTCCTTTGGCTGCATCGCGATAATGAAATTAGGCATCGCGATGATGGAATTAGGCATCGCAATTGGGCATCGAGTCCTAAAATTTCTCTAGTGATCGAATTTTACTTACTAAAATTTCTCCGGTAAATCTTCCTTTGGCTGCATCGCGATAAAGGAATTAGGCATCGTAATTGGGCATCAAGTCCTAAAATTTCTCTAATGAATCTTACTTACTAAAATTTCTCTGGTAAATCTTCATTTGGTTGCATCGCGATGATGAAATTAGACATCGCGATGATGGAATTAGGCATCGCAATTCGGCGTCGCGACGATGAAATTAGGCATCGCGGTGATGAAATTTCTCTGGTAAATCTTTCATTAATGGCATAATCATCTTTTTGCCCCAAAAGTACCTTTTTTCGATTTTCAAAAAAGTTGGTAAACTGGAGCGATTATAAATGTCCAAAAACGAACCGGCCTATAATTCACCCTTATTTTAATCACAGGTGGGCCAAGCCCAAGCCACATAAATAGAGTTCTCTAATTAAACCCATTTTCACCAATTAACACAATTATTCTAATAATAAAATATAATGATTTCTATTTAGTGAATATTACTCTCTCTCTCTCTCTCTCTCTCTCTCTTACTTGATGACTAAAAGGGGAGTGAGAAGACCTTATGTTATGGTTTAGTATTAAAATCTTGCCAAATAGAAGTTGGAAATTTTACACCTTAAAAATAACATGGTGCTGCTTACGTGACTAACTTAACAAGTTTATAATAACGGACGTTAAACGAAAAGACCAAAATTCAACAAAAATTGATATTAAAATTTTTATTAAGACGTTTTGTAATTCAAGTACCTAATTCGTAAAATAGAAAAAGTTCAAGAATTTATGGTGCACTTTTTCCAACATAAAAGTTTGTAATATTATAAAACCACTTCAAACTTAAATTTATTCAAATGTTGACTGAATAAGATACGAGTTTGTTCAATAATAGCCCTATCAAAGTGGCTATGTTCACCAATAGCCTTACTTATTCCAAAAAATCTTGTATGATCTATTTTATTTAAAAATTCCATAATACCATTTTCTCTCGCTTCAACACTTCACAAAAGTTGTTTAAACGACTCACTGAACCACTTGGTCGTTTCAATAACCACTGAATGACCACCGATGACAACTAAGCGACCACTGGGTTGTTCAAATGATTACTGAGAAAAGCTTAAACATTCACAACATAACACATGTACACAAACAAACAAACACACCTACTATAATACCCTAGATTTAATTCTGACTTATGTGTTCATTTTGTTGCATGTTAACATGTTAATCATAAGTGTTTAGATCGCTTGAGTAACATGTTAGATTAAATCATACTTTGATTCTTGATACATGTCCTAGTTTATATAACATTTACTTTACAATACATTAATTGGTATATTTCATGTACTCATTCACGTTAATTACGTGTTGTATTTCTAGCATGGTTTTAGAACTTTTCGGAGATCTTTATCTAATGTATTGACTTCACCTAAGTGTTAGAACTGTTTTGGAACTATTTGATATCATTTTGGAGTCAATTCATAGCAATTTTCAAAAAAAAAAATATGGGGACAGGGAGATCGCCCCGGAGCGATCGCTCTGTGGACAGATTTTTGGGCATTGGTCAGGGCGACCGCCCCACCTATAGCTCTGTTTTCGAAAAATTTTGTTTCACCTTCCACTTAAAAAATCTCTTGGTCTAATGTTACCCACCCCCTTTGACATTGGTCAGCCACTCCTTCCACCTCTTAAACACATTAGGGAGTGAACTTAATACTCTCTTTCCTCCCCAAATCAACCAAGAATGCTAGAAAGAGTTTGTGTGTGAGAAATTGGTGAGATTGCTGTGTGCTCTTCATTTCTTCAAGCTTCAGCCATTTGAATTGTAATCCAATACCATATATGTGTAGAGGATGACTAGAGGGACTACTTGAAAGGCTTTGATTTTGATTTCATTTGTTTGATTTCTCCATTTGATGTAATTTACTAATCCCTCTTATATGCTTAGAAATTTTTGAATAATTGTTCCTAAATATACATGCATGTCTTGTATATTTGTTATTTCCATGTCTAAATGATATGTTGAGATGTATAACATGTCCATGTACTAAACGTTGAGTTTGGATGATGTTGCATGTTAAAATGGAGTGCTCAACCATGGAATTGAACTCAAGAACAAGTTAGAGACTTTAAATGGGAAATTTTGCATATAGCAATTATACCCAAATTTTAGAAGTGTAGTAATGACTCTAAGAAATTGATTTTTTTGTAAGAGTAACATCCATTGTACAACATGTTAAAATCCTACGAAAATTAGAATTCGTTTGATATGGATTTTGGTCCTCCGAGTAACTGATACTTGTAAATTAAAGACTTGTAATTTAGCTCTATTGTGGTTGTTTAAAGTTTTTGAATATGTTTGGTGATATTTTTGGTAGAATAATGTAATCTACTTGACATGTATTCAGTTCACTACTTTTGAACTTGATGGTTCTCTGCATAAGATGAGTATTATACCAATTTGTGCATTGCATTGAGTCCGGCTGTCATTTGTGGTTTTAGTCAAGGTGGGACGACCTATAGTCTTTACAAATCAATGTTTGTGATCGCTATAAGTCGTCGTACCTGTGACACCCTAGTTCTCTTAATTGCATAATTTGCATGTTATATATCTTGTTTGCATGAATAGAAATGCCATGTTATTATAATGTATTATAATTTGATAATTTCTGCTTGTTTTAGCTTTGTTTACTTGTGTTGCTCATACAAAAATGATTTGGTATGATTTTCAGTAACCAAAATGACTTTGTACTCAGTGAGGTGCATACTGGGTACAAAGCGATCGCCTTGTTTTTGGACAGAGCGATCGCTTTGTAGACAGAATGTACTATTGAGAAACTGGGTACAAAGCGATCGCTTTGGTCCTTAACAAAGCGATCGCCTTGTAGGCAGAATGTCAAAGCGATCGCCTTGCTTCGTGGGAGGGCGATCGCCCTGTTACGCTGAAGCTTTATTTTTAATAATTGTTGACTTGTGGACTGCTTGTTTAAGTTGGGACACGTCCCTAAGTGAGAGACCAGCTCACTCATACCTTCCTTACTGCCTCAACACCTGGGTATGACCCTCCACTTCACCCACTTCACCTAAAAACAACTCTAAGAACAATTGAGAGAGAGACTGTGTGTGTTCTTGGTGAGATCACTGTGTGTTTTCATCTCCTCCATTTCCAACCACTCAAACTTGCATGCAAAGCCATATTGGTGTTCCTTGAGACTAGAGAAACAACTTGGGAGGCTTTGATTCTTCTTTTGTTGGGTTAAATTGTGTGTTTGAGGTAAGTACCCAATCCCTTGTCTTGTATGCTCAATATCAAGTATGCTCCCTTCATGATAGTTTTAGTTTACATGTTTAAGAAGACATGCATCATGTTAAAAACTTGAAATTCCTTAAGTTAAATTTCTGTAAATTTTGGGTTAATGACTCATCATTGATAATTTGGATTTGTGTCAAGTATGAATAATGTTCTAGGATGAACTTGGAATAACTTTTGTTCTTGGACTTGTTATAATTCATCACTTCAAAAATTGATGGACATGTTAGGGTTCACAAGTGTGGAACTTAAGTCTTGATGGACTAAAAGTCACGAATGACATATAGTCTAATTGCATATGAATCGAGAACTTAGAAAAGAGCCATGAATTGCACATAGCATTCATTCGCTACTTAGGAATATTTTAGCAATAACTCATCGGAGTTGCGTTAGAGAGTCATTGAACAATACCGACTCTACAAACAAATCCCTACGACGTTTAGAGTTCAATCGAATTGTAAATTTGTTCTTGGGAATTCTTGACATGATTGATCTATTGCTCGACTTGTACATTATAGAATAACATGCCTACTTGATCGGACGAGTCGCTCTTGTCGACCTCGCTCCATTACTTGATTTATTATGTGAGTAAACATCTACTTGACTCGGACACGTTCGCTCTTGTCGAACTTGCTCCTTACTTGATTTGTATGACAAGTAAATACCTACTTGACATACCATTAGTCCAGTGGCATTAAGTGAATTGTATCGATGGTCAACGATGCATCATAGTCATGAATCATGAGGTTCATGATGATGATGGGTCGCCATACCATAACTTGCACACACCCTTCACTACGATCACGGTGGAGAAGAGTACCATGTCGTAACCAAAAGGGCGCTTGGAATAATACTAATCGTGGTCGATGTATCATACACGTGCATCCGACAAATACAATCGTTATAACCTTGTCTATTTCAGGGACTACGAAGCGGCACCGGTTCTATAACATATCCTAATCCTATGTGATTTAATTACGCACCTATGTGAAAACAATGTGCATCGCGACATGAGAACTACGTGCTAACATGATCTTGCTTGATACGTGCTATGTATGCCTTGCATTATATCTGTCATGCATATTGGTTACTTACAAAGTCTTTATGACTTACCCCTCCCTTTCTTGTTTTAGATCCTAGTCGTCCAGTCCGTCTTCTCGAGGTTGATCGTC
Organism: Platycodon grandiflorus; assembly: GCA_016624345.1. Taxonomy (NCBI): domain Eukaryota; kingdom Viridiplantae; phylum Streptophyta; class Magnoliopsida; order Asterales; family Campanulaceae; genus Platycodon; species Platycodon grandiflorus. Next base: position 33,405,542 of record CM028369.1, on the reverse strand, counting down.
TTCTCGTGCTCGTGATTGTTCACCTAGAGGTGGTAGCGTTGGCTTTTGGTTTCTTCTTTTGCAAGGACGTTGGGTTTAAGCAAGTCATTTAGACTTCGCTTGGGAATGTGTAATCATAGTAACTTGTACTTGTTGTAGACTAAATGAATATTCTACTTATGTCTCTTGTTATTTGCGGCACTTGTTGGCCGAGCCTTGTTTACATGTATATGGTTCACTTGTTAAGACTTCCGAGCATCCCTTTAGCTCTTGTTTATTGATGTGGTTTTCTCCGGCATGTTTAGCCGTCGAGGTGTTTATATATTAGCATGACTTGTTAGTGTTGGGTTCCGGCTATAATTTCGCCGATGACTTGGTTTACTTGTTATTAATTGTTATATCGGGTTTGAAGTTTTATAAATATTCCGGCTTTGTAATGCCGAGTTTTATTTCGTGTCCAATGTTGCGTCACGTTAGTTGTGATAATCGAGTCCTTGCATGATTGTAGTCCTTATTTGGACGGCTTGACCCGCGTTCCCATCTCGGGGTCGGGGTTGGGTCGTCACGTTGGTATCGAGCTTTATAGGTTAGCTATCGGCCGGGATAGGTTCCATGGCCTAGTTGGGTTAAGTTCTTGTGTGATGTTCTAACGTCGAGTGATTTCTTATAGGTGTATCATGGTGCGACCTAGACCGGGGCTAGTAGCGGTGGGTATTGGTCGAGGTAGAGGCGGCCTAGGAGGGTTCTGCCGAGCCGAGGCTAGAGCTCGGAAGAACACGAAGTTGAGGTACCCCCACCTCGAATCGGGGTGATGAGAATGCCCGTATGGCGGGCTTGTTTCGTAGAATGATGACTGTTATGACCGAGTTGGCACAAGAGGGTCAAGCAGGAGGTGTACCACCTCCACCACCACCACCAGAACCAGAACCAGAGGCGGAAGTTTCACCACCTCGTAACGAGGCACCGCCAGAACCTAGAGCTAGAAATAATACTACTTTGGAGAGGTTCTTGAAGATGAAACCTCCATCTTTCGAGGAGAGTCCGATGCTAGTAAAGCGAGTTATGGCTGGAGGACTTGGAGAAAATCTTTGCGGCTCTAGGCGCACGGAGGAAGAGAAGGTTGTCTTAGGTGTATAAGCCGAGAGGGCGGCGAATCATTGGTGGAGAGTATTGTTGGCAAGCTGGGATCTTAACCGGGTTCCAAAGATTTGGTCTAATTTCGAGAGGGAGTTCAAGGCTTCTTATGTACCTATGGTGGTGAGGAGAAAGAGGGAGAAAGAGTTCCAGGATCTAGAACAAGGTTCTATGACAGTGGCTCAAGATTCACCAAGTTCACTGTCTCGTTATTGTGCACATCTTGTACCCGATGAGCCCATGAGGGTGCTCAAGTTCGTTAAGGGTCTAAAGACTGAGTATAGAAGGCAGCTCTTGTCATTGCAGTTGACAGACTATAGGGGTGCAGTTGATCGCGCCTATGAGATCGAGAGAGATATAGAGGAGCACAGCGAAGCTTCTTGTGCGATCCTCGCATCGCGATCATCGCAGCTATCATCTCGGTGACCTCGCGGCATTCGGAAGGGTCGGTTTGGGTAATCGGTGCGGTCATCGTGGCAACCGCCGTAACGGTGGTCGATCTAGGCGCGATCGGATGGACAGCCTAGGCGTACCGATGGTCGTGATAATCGTACTCCAGCTTCGCAAGGGCAGCAAGGCCAGCGGAGTGAGCCTGTTGAGTGTTCCTTTTGTCACAGACTGGGGCATTCGTACAATGAGTGTAGGGGCAGACTCGGGCAGTGTTTGGGTTGTGGAGATGCAAGTCACCGAGTGAAAGATTGTCCCAAGTTTAAGACTACTCAGTCCGTGGGTTCGGTTCGCGATCGGGCACCAAGAGGGATAGTGATGGGCGTCCTAAGGCCCAAGCTCGTGTTTTGCGCTTGACCGGCGTGGTGTTCCAGAGTCGACCTCAGTTATTGGAGGTATTCTCTCCGTCTTTGGCCATAGGGCTCGAGTTCTTATAGATCCGGGGTCTTCTCATTCCTATGTTGCATCGCATTTCATTGAGCATTTGTGCGTGTTACCTTCTCAGTTACCTTATGTGCTTGAAGTGTCTACACCGTTGGGTGATCAATTGTTGGCGTCGGAAGTTTATAAAGCTTGTGATGTGCTTGTATGTGATCGGGTCTTGCATGCGGATCTAGTAGTTTTGCCTATTCGGGATTTTGATTTGATCTTGGGTATGGATTGGTTGTGCACTTATCATGCTCTAGTTGATTGTCGTCGTAAAAGAGTTACTTTTGCCATGCCGGTATTCGAATTTGTGTTTACGGGTGATCATGCCATGAATAGTATACATATCATTTCGCTGCGGGCTAGGAAACTTCTATCTCGGGGTGCACGGGGTATATTGCTTGTGTGCTTGATACTAGCATGTCTATGTTAATATAGAAGATGTACCGGTAGTTAATGAATTTCCGGATGTCTTTTCAAATGATTTTGCATTACCTCCCGACCGAGAGTTAGAGTTTTGCATTGAACTATTGCCGGAACTTCACCAATTTCTAGAGCACCTTATAGAATGGCCCCAGTGAGTTGAGGGAGTTGAAAGACCAATTGCGGAACTTCTCGATAAGGAGTTCATTAAACCGAGTGTGTCTCCGTGGGGTGCCGGTGTTATTTGTGAAGAAGAAGGATGGTAGTTTGCGGTTGTGCATTGACTATCGTCGGTTGAACCAGGTTACTATCAAGAATAGGTACCCTTTACCTCACATTGATGATCTCTTCGATCAACTTCGGGGATCCGTGGTGTATTCCAAGCTAGACTTGAGGAGTGGTTATCACCGGTTGAGAGTTCGGGCGGAGGATGTCCCAAAGACGGCTTTTCGGACACGTTATGGCCACTATGAGTTTGTGGTGATGCCGTTTGGGTTGACAAACGCTGCGGTTTTCATGGACTTGATGAATCGGGTGTTTCATGATTATTTGGATTGCTTTGTTGTGGTTTTCATCGATGATATTTTAGTGTACTCAAAGTCGCGAGAGGAACATGCTAACCATTTGAGAGTGGTTCTTTCCTTGTTGCGAGAAAAGAAACTTTATGCGAAATTTAGCAAGTGTGCATTTTGGCTCGAACAAGTATCTTTTCTTGGGCACGTTGTTTCTAGTGAGGGTATTGCGGTGGATCCTTCTAAGGTGGAGGCTATTACTAAATGGAAGACTCCTAGAACGGTAACCGAAGTTCGTAGTTTCTTGGGCTTGGCGGGTTACTACCGTAGGTTCATTGAGGGATTCTCCAAGATTGCTACTCCCATGACTAATTTGACTCAGAAAAAGTCTACTTTCATTTGGAGTGATAAGTGCGAGGCCAGTTTCAAGAATTGAAGAAGAGATTGACCACGGCTCTGTTTTAGCATTGCCTAGTGGATGTGATAACTTTGTGATATATAGCGACGCTTCGTTAGAAGGCTTGGGTTGCGTGCTTATGCAAAACGGGAAGGTGATTGCCTATGCTTGAAGAAGTTGTCACCATATGAACAGAATTACCCAACTCACGACCTTGAATTGGCGGCAATTGTTTTCGCGCTTCACAAGTGGAAACATTACCTGTATGGAGCGAAGTTTGAGGTGTATACAGATCATAAGAGTTTGAAGTACCTCTTCTCGCAGAAGGAGTTGAATATGAGACAGAGGCGTTGGATGGAGAAGCTTAAGGATCATAATTTTACTATTCTTTACCATCCGGGAAAAGCGAATGTTGTTGCTGATGCCTTGAGTAGGAAGGCTTATATGTCTTGTATGATGATGAGGGAATGGAAGATGCTAGAGGATGTCCGGGAATGGAGTCCTATTGTAAGTGGGCGTAGTGTTCTATTTGCTAATGTTCGTGCTACGCCAGTTTTATTTGGGTTGATTAAGGAGGCTCAAGTTACCGATCCTGAATTGAAGAAGATTATTGATAGATTGGGAGAGAATGCTACACCAGGGTTTGCGATGAACAATGATGGGATCTTGACATTTCAGAATAGGGTTTGTGTTCCTTCTTCCGATGAAGTGAAACGTATGGTCCTTGACGAGGCTCACAAAGCCAAGTACACGATACATCCAGGTAGTACTAAGATGTACCGTGACTTGAAGAGGCAGTTTTGGTGGAACGGTATGAAGAGGGAGATAGCTGAGTATGTTTCTAGATGTTTAACATGTCAGCAGGTTAAGGCGGAACACCAGAGACCTGCCGGTCTACTTCAGCCACTTGAGATTCCGGAGTGGAAATGGGAACATATCACGATGGATTTTGTCACGGGGTTGCCGCGTACTCGTAGAGGCTTCGATGCTGTTTGGGTTGTTGTTGATAGGTTGACGAAGTCGTCCCATTTTATTCCTATTGCGATGACTTACAGTTTGAGTCAGTTGGCAGCATTGTATATCCAGGAGATTATCAGGCTACATGGTGTCCCCGTTAGTATTGTGTCGGACAGAGATCCTAGATTCACCTCGAGATTTTGGCATTCATTACAGGAGGCCTTGGGTACCAAACTTAACTTGAGTACAGCTTTTCATCCCCAGTCAGATGGACAGTCGGAGAGATTGATACAGATATTAGAGGACATGCTTCGTGCTTGTGCTATGGATTTCAAGGGCAATTGGGATTCACATCTACCGTTGGCAGAGTTTGCATATAATAACGATTACCAATCTAGCATTGAGATGGCTCCTTATGAGGCTTTGTATGGGCGTAAGTGTCGTTCACCAATTTGTTGGGACGAAGTTGGAGAAGCTAAATTATGGGGTTCGAAATGGTACAACAATCGGCCAAGGATGTCAAGTTGATTAGAGAGAGATTGCGTACGGCTCGAGTAGGCGAAAAGCTATGCGGATAACCGGAGACGCGATCTTGAGTTCCAAGTTGGAGACTTTGTGTTCTTGAAAATATCGCCGCGGGTACTAAGAGATTTGGTAAGAAAGGGAAACTTTCACCAAGGTATATTGGTCCGTTCGAAATTCTTGAGAGGGTTGGTTCTTTAGCTTATCGGATTGCATTGCCACCGTCTATTTCGGGTATTCATGATGTGTTTCACGTTTCTATGCTCCGCAAATATATGAAGGATGAATCACATGTTCTTGCCTATGAAGAGATTACCTTTGAACCCGATCTTTCCTATGTTGAGAAGCCGGTGAAGATTCTTGATACCAAAGAACAAATCTTGAGGACTAAGAGGATACCACTAGTGAAAGTTTTGTGGAAGAATCATTTGATGGAAGAAGCCACTTGGGAAACCGAGAGTGAGATGCGAGAGAAGTATCCATACTTGTTTGATTAGATGGTAAGTGAATTTAGGGACTAAATTCCTTTAAGGAGGGAGGATGTGACACCCTAGTTCTCTTAATTGCATAATTTGCATGTTATATATCTTGTTTGCATGAATAGAAATGCCATGTTATTATAATGTATTATAATTTGATAATTTGCTTGTTTTAGCTTTGTTTACTTGTGTTGCTCATACAAAAATGATTTGGTATGATTTTTAGTAACCAAAATGACTTTGTACTCGGTGAGGTGCATCGGGTACAAAGCGATCGCCTTGTTTTTGGACGAGCGATCGCTTTGTAGACAGAATGTACTATTGAGCGGGTACAAAGCGATCGCTTTGGTCCTTAACAAAGCGATCGCCTTGTAGGCGAGAATGTCAAAGCGATCGCCTTGCTTCGTGGGAGGGCGATCGCCTGTTCGCCGAAGCTTTATTTTTAATAATTGTTGACTTGTGGACTGCTTGTTTAAGTTGGGACACGTCCCTAAGTGAGAGACCAGCTCACTCATACCTTCCTTCTTGCCTCAACACTGGGTATGACCCTCCACTTCACCCACTTCACCTAAAAACAACTCTAAGAACAATTGAGAGAGAGCGTGTGTGTTCTTGGTGAGATCACGTGTGTTTTCATCTCCTCCATTTCCAACCACTCAAACTTGCATGCAAAGCCATATTGGTGTTCCTTGAGACTAGAGAAACAACTTGGGAGGCTTTGATTCTTCTTTGTTGGGTTAAATTGTGTGTTTGAGGTAAGTACCCAATCCCTTGTCTTGTATGCTCAATATCAAGTATGCTCCCTTCATGATAGTTTTAGTTTACATGTTTAAGAAGACATGCATCATGTTAAAAACTTGAAATTCCTTAAGTTAAATTTCTGTAAATTTTGGGTTAATGACTCATCATTGATAATTTGGATTTGTGTCAAGTATGAATAATGTTCTAGGATGAACTTGGAATAACTTTTGTTCTTGGACTTGTTATAATTCATCACTTCAAAAATTGATGGACATGTTAGGGTTCACAAGTGTGGAACTTAAGTCTTGATGGACTAAAAGTCACGAATGACATATAGTCTAATTGCATATGAATCGAGAACTTAGAAAAGAGCCATGAATTGCACATAGCATTCATTCGCTACTTAGGAATATTTTAGCAATAACTCATCGGAGTTGCGTTAGAGAGTCATTGAACAATACCGACTCTACAAACAAATCCCTACGACGTTTAGAGTTCAATCGAATTGTAAATTTGTTCTTGGGAATTCTTGACATGATTGATCTATTGCTCGACTTGTACATTATAGAATAACATGCCTACTTGATCGGACGAGTCGCTCTTGTCGACCTCGCTCCATTACTTGATTTATTATGTGAGTAAACATCTACTTGACTCGGACACGTTCGCTCTTGTCGAACTTGCTCCTTACTTGATTTGTATGACAAGTAAATACCTACTTGACATACCATTAGTCCAGTGGCATTAAGTGAATTGTATCGATGGTCAACGATGCATCATAGTCATGAATCATGAGGTTCATGATGATGATGGGTCGCCATACCATAACTTGCACACACCCTTCACTACCGATCACGGTGGAGAAGAGTACCATGTCGTAACCAAAAGGGCGCTTGGAATAATACTAATCGTGGTCGATGTATCATACACGTGCATCCGACAAATACAATCGTTATAACCTTGTCTATTTCGGGGACTAAGCGGCACCGGTTCTATAACATATCCTAATCCTATGTGATTTAATTACGCACCTATGTGAAAACAATGTGCATCGCGACATGAGAACTACGTGCTAACATGATCTTGCTTGATACGTGCTATGTATGCCTTGCATTATATCGACATGCATATTGGTTACTTACAAAGTCTTTATGACTTACCCCTCCCTTTTTGTTTTAGATCCTAGTCGTCCAGTCCGTCTTCTCGAGGTTGATCGTCTTCTCGTGCTCGTGATTGTTCACCTAGAGGTGGTAGCGTTGGCTTTTGGTTTCTTCTTTTGCAAGGACGTTGGGTTTAAGCAAGTCATTTAGACTTCGCTTGGGAATGTGTAATCATAGTAACTTGTACTTGTTGTAGACTAAATGAATATTCTACTTATGTCTCTTGTTATTTGCCGGCACTTGTTGGCCGAGCCTTGTTTACATGTATATGGTTCACTTGTTAAGACTTCCGCTGAGCATCCCTTTAGCTCTTGTTTATTGATGTGGTTTTCTCCGGCATGTTTAGCCGTCGAGGTGTTTATATATTAGCATGACTTGTTAGTGTTAGGTTCCGGCTGTAATTTCGCCGATGACTTGGTTTACTTGTTATTAATTGTTATATCAGGTTTTGAAGTTTTATAAATATTCCGGCTTTGTAATGCCGAGTTTTATTTCGTGTCCAATGTTGCGTCACGTTAGTTGTGATAATCGAGTCCTTGCATGATTGTAGTCCTTATTTGGACGGCTTGACCCGCGTTCCCATCTCGGGGTCGGGGTTGGGTCGTCACAGTACCTGAGTTCACACACCCCTTCTCTGTTGGCCACAGTTGAGAAGTAGCCCTACTGTTGTAGCAATACGCATGACTTTGGTTTGCTAGTAGAACTCGATAGGTTTATTGGGGACGTCGATACTACATACACGAGTATCGAGGATACTTGGTTATTTTGTGTATTGCAGAAGCAACATAAAGATGGAGAAAGAGAAATGATACCCTTTATAACGTGGTTTATTTACGAGCACTTATGTGAATATCAAGGTGCTATGTGAGATATGTGCTTTGTATATCAAGAATGATGATATATGTTCAGTTGTGATATATAAATGCTATTACCATGTTATGTTTACAACTTGAACATTATGTCATGTCATGTAGTTGCATTTAGTAACTTATTGAGTTTCGACTCACCCCATTTGTTGTTATATGTTTTTCCTTAGATCCGAGCCAGCCCGAAAGTTCGCAGTGAGGATGGAAAGATTTGGGTTTATCTTGAAGGTTGTCTTTTGGTCTAGTAGTATTTCTTTTGGTGAGGACGATGGTTATTTAAAGTTATGTAAACTTTACTTGGGTAGTATTTGGTTGTTTTGTAAACCTCATATTCTTTTGGTAGCCGACATATGTATGCCATGCTTGTGTATATTAACTTGTAGTTAATTTAGTTTCTTTCCCGAGCATGTTGTAGCTCGTGGTTCATGTTTATTTTTTTCGGCATGTTGTGGCCATAGAGGTTGTTGTAGTTGTTGTTGTTAATTGTTTCACAAGTTTAGACTTGTGGTTTTGTTAGTTGGGTTTCGGCTATAGTGTCGTCGATAACTTGTTTATTATTATCGCAGCTTTTATCTATTGTGTTTTATTGTAAGTACGGGTGGTTACGCCACGTGCTTTTCTTGTTGGTTGTGTCGTTGTGTTGTTTTGGCGACTCGACCTTGGAATTTCGTATAGAGATCCGGGTCGGGGCGTCACACATACTCAAAAACGTACTTAAGAGGAAGGTGAATAGAACAATTAGGGTGAAAGTAAAGCGCTTCAATCTAGGCTTTGACTTTCTCATGGTGTGTGTTGGGAATATTCATCTATTTACTTATTATAATATCTCCAAGTGAATATTCCTTATTTACTTAAGAATTGCTTGTAACCATAAACCATAACTTGCCTAGGTTAGGATAACTTATTTAGATTTGATGAATAGCCTGCGTGCTATATACTCAGTTAATCGGCCTTAGACCATCTCGACTCATTATGACAGGACAACTAAATAGAGTGATAACCAAGAACTCAAGACTGCTACTAATCTCTTTAGGACACCAAGCATCAGCTAATAGAAGAAACTCAAAGAAGTCACGTCACCGACTGATGTCCAAGGCAAAGCTCTAACTAATTCTTAGCAACTGATGCCCAGCCCAAGTCCCGGAAACTCACATCAGCTGATCAAGACTTCAACGAACAAAAAGGAATATATTTTTAGATTCTCTAAAAATATATTTTCTACACTCAACTTGATCTTAAAGTACTATTCTTCACGTGGCCCCTGCCATAAGTTACTTTAGATGTGACAACTCTCTAAAGCTTTTCAGACATGTAAAAGTCTTCTCCAAAGAAGATTTTACTGCCCTCTTTAAAAGCCCCAAATCTCGGACTCAGGCTTCAAGGTTTTGAATTCAACCACTACAAGACAAAAATCCAACGGTTGGATTGAAACATCTCTCAACGGCTACCCTCATCTTTCTCCCTATAAATACTCCAGGTGTCTACTCAAACAAAGAGAGTGGATAGTGGTGATATAATGATATACTCACAAAAAGAACGAAAAAAATACTTAAACTAGTATATCACAGCAAGTGCTTGTGGGAGAAAAGAAAGAGGTGTGCAAAAGCAATACACTTGTGCAGTCAGAGTTTATTCAAGCAAGCTAAATCAGTCATCTACCGATTGCACTTGAAGCTCATCTCCATCAGCCTCTTAAAAGTCTGAAGGATGAAGATTTCACGTACCAAGTGTATAAGGAGAAAGAAGAGAGAAGAAGGAAAAGAATGTCCAAAGAGATCAAATCTGATAGCGTCTAGTTTAGAGTCTAGGTCTTCACTCCATATCTTATCTACACACACAGCCTTACTAATCTTTGTAACGGTTGGTGTGGATTTGATTACACAACCTCGTATGAGTCGGGATATCCCCAAAAGGGATGTTCAAACTTTTTAGTTTGAACATCGCTTTTAATATTCTAACTCATCTCACTTGCTTAAATCTCCAATCATCAGAAATAATTTTCCAAACGTTTCTAGATTAGGGTACTAGAGAAGATAGCAAGTGAAATTGTAAATGGATAAAATAATCATCTATATCTCCATTTGCAACCCATTAGGAATAGACTTCATTTATTAGATTAATTTATTTTCTGTAATATATACTTAGGCAAGATTAGCTAAACATGTATAACTTGATTGAATTCTGTTATATGAAATATTTTATGCAGTGACTGTTCTCCAATCAACTGCTGAATTCAATCCAGTGTTTCATTACTTTAAATATCATTGCCTACTTTATTACTTTAAGTAAATTTCTCCTACTTGTGAAATGAACTTACTTGCTTTACTATTTATGTCTAAACTATCATACTAGAAGCATCAGCAAGTTTTAAGTGACTAAGTCTCTTTATGTTTTATATCTCACACTCGTCACTTAGTTATCAGTCAACTGCCCCCTCAGTAGACTGATCATTCATCTATCAAAAGAACTTCCATTGCCCATATTGTTCATTCAGTATGCATACTATGATTCAGTTAAAAACTTGCCAACAATCAGCTGATCCTATCAGCTGACTGACTCTCTAACTATTCTTCCCTCATGCTCATCAGTTAGTATGTCTCTTCAGATCAGTTAGAATCAGCTTAACTTAAAGTTTCAGCGAGAAAGTTTGAAGTTTCGTGAATAGGCTATTCACCCCCCCCCTCTAGCCTATTCCTGAGCTCTATCCTTTAGGAAACCGAGACCTACAGTGCGTATTGTGAAATAAGTATTTTGGATAGTTTATATCTACACGATATTTTTATTTTTGTATTCACATAAATTTTCAATCAAAGGCTAAAAAAAAAGTAGACGGATCAAATAGCCATACTTACCATCTTCTCACCCAACCAAATCAAAATCCAAACTGCAAATCCGCTTTAAAAACTGGAAAAAAAAAAATAAATAAATAAATAAAAGGTGAATTCGCGTGCGTGTGGCACGAGAAAGGCAAAATTTTCAATATTTTGGAGATACGTTTTGGCCTAGGGTGGGGCTATTAACACCCCCTTTCCTCTAAATACATCATTCTCTTAATACACACCCTATACTAATTTCACGTCAACCTAATTACTAAATACACCACCTTTACACTTTCTATTTTACCCCTCTCAATTAATTCACTCTTTCTTTCTCAATACACTAACATAATATCAACACGCTCAACCCCATTTCTCAATACACCAACCTAAACAAACCCATTTAATGGCAAAGAAGAAAGAGTAAAACCGCACTCCCTCCCCCCATTTCAAACGCCACATTTTGCTTCCCTCCACTCATACTCACATTACCCTAAAGACAAAGGAAAGTTTTTGTAAGAACAACCAGCAACCATCTTCACATTTGGAGAAGGAAGAAGAAGAAGAAAAAAAATAACTTTGATTTCACAATGAGGAATGCTCTAGGTATGAAATTCCTTCCATTTTTAAGTTCAAATAGCATTTTCGTTTCAATTTTTGTGTTAAATATCATTTTATTTGCAATGTATATGGTATTTGTTGGGTTTTGTTAAAATTTTCGATCTTCAATGTTTGGCACTAGTTGAAGGAACACCACAGTCGAAGCCAGGGCTAGCTGAACATCACTGTGGAGTTCGGCCAACCCCAACCAAACACCACTATGGTGTTTAACTGCTGTTGACTGAACACCACTGTGGTGTTCCTTTAGCCTTGACCGAACCCCACTATGGTGTTCCTCCAGCCCTGACCGAACAGTGTAGTCGTGTTTCTTCAATCTCCACTGAACAACATATTGTGATTTTTTACATTTCTTGTTTAATCGATTTAACTAAAAATATTTCGTATGTGCAGGTTTTGTAGCAAATGTGTATAAAAGGAAAAGACCCACAATTTCAAATAGAAGAGAATGACAGCGTGAACAACAATAGCCTGAGGATCCCCCCACACGTCCCACAGGAACAAGAACAGCCTCCTATATACATGCATGATTATGATTTTGAAAGAGATGTAGGTTTTGGAGAGGATATAGAAGAATTGGGAAGAGAGGAAGGTGCTGGAGATAAGGGAGAAGAAGTTATTAGAGAAGAGCGAGAAGATGAGACATAAACTCCATTTCTCGGTGGTCTTATTAATCCATCCCTACTAACTACTTATGAGACACACGTAGCACGATGGATATGGAATAGGGAAGAGAGAGGGGTTCTCAAGTGTAACAATCATACATCGAAACTAGTTCAGTAGAGTTGTTGTAGAAATGTATGTTTTAAAAGATGGTTGGATCTTGTTAAAGCCTCCAAGTTGTATCGATTAAGGTGAACATCGTATTATGAAGTTGACAAAGTAGTGGTATGTGTTTTTGTGGAACGGTGGCACCCTAAGACCAATAGCTTTCACCTACCCTTCAGCGAAATGACAATCACATTGGATGATATCTTTTGCCTCATAGGTCTTCTAATCATAGGGGTTCTAGTTTTATCGAGATGGAGTTTTACACCACCCTCCACTTATGATTTTGAAAATGTGTTGGGATTATCTTATGCTGAAGTGTTAGAAGGAATATGAGGTGCGAGGGGGTCATCTGTGAAACTAGAGTGGCTCAGGGAGAGGTTTAGTCAAGATTTTATGTCTGATGATCCGGAATGGCATGCATTCTCAGTTGGGGCATATTTATTGTACACCTTAGGTTGTCATAGAAATGTATGTTCTGAAAGATGATGTCTTTTCCCAAAATGTTCTTGTTAATATGCCACCGACAGAGAAAATCTCTCGATGTTGGAAAAGAATTTTGAATTGCATTCATTAAAGCAATTTTTCTATCAATAACAATCACATGGGGTAGGGAGGATAGGTCCATCAATGATTTTAAGACTGTGCATGCCAACATATAATTGTCTTCCCGCTCGAACTCCAAATAGGCAGCTGCAATACAAAATGTCATATGTGTGGACAACACACAAACAATCTCCAACAAAGGTAACTTGTACCTATTTGTCTTGTACATACAATCCATAATGAGGACGTTCGAAAAACACTGCAATAACTCAACACTCATTGGGTGAGCGAAGAAAATATCCTTCATAATGTCGGTTTTCTCGCGACGATACGTGATGATATAAATATCCATGCTTCTTCAATTTAAACATAAGCTGCTTCATTTGAGATCAATCATCATGCTCGACAATTCTACTCTTCATACGAACATTGTAAATAGTCCTTATTGTGGACTTATTATCTATAAATTTTTGTTTTCAAACAAAATGTCCTTGGGTTTACTATTTGTTGTGACAAATCAATAACATAGTCCTCCTCCTTCGTTGATAATCGACCAACATATGAGTGGCCCTCCTTGTACTCTGAAGTTGGATGATTTTGGACACTACATTGAACATCCAATGCCCAGGTCCATCAACTAATACTTGTCTACCCCTCAAACGAAATGGACAACCACACTTCTTTGTTCCAGTTTCTCTTTTCTTTTTTGATTTACTCACAACGTCCTTTTCAATATTTGCCTCTTGGTTATTTACTCCAGGAAATTTTTCAATCTTCTTGAATTCACGATATTTCCCACTACGTTCACATGCCAAATAGAAACCAAGCTCTTTTTTACACGAACCACTATCTGACGTGCTAGTTACTATCACCATTCCATGCTCCTTTCCCTTAGCATGCACCCAATCAAACAATGTATCATGAGATATAAACAATTCATACGTCGTGAACACATTTGTGTAATCCATAACAATATCTTGAACGGGTTCAATCTCGTTTTGAATGGGAGAAATCTCATTATTGTTAGGACCAGCAACACTAGCCTCCGTAGACAACGTGCTTGAATCTTGTTAACAGTAATAAAAAAATCAACAACAAAGAGATAGAAAATATTATGTTCAGTCAGGGTTGATGGAACATCATAGTGGTGTTTGGTCAGTATTGATGGAACAAGGCAGTTGTGTTCGGTCAGGCTTGATGAAACACCACAGTGGTGTTCGGTCACCACCAGTCAAACACCACAGATATGTTCAGTAGATATGCTCGGCTGACGCCAACCAAACATATATGTGGTGTTCGGCTAGTGGAGACCAAACACCAATGTGGTGTTCCAAGTACCAAACAAATTCTGACTCAGCTACTACGAAAAATGCATGAAAAATCAAATTTCAAGCTTGAGATAGGTAGAGATACTTACATTCATGGTCCGGTCACTTCTTTATGCTCCATGATTGATTTTTGTTACAATATGGATGTTGAAAACTTGAGGGTTTAATTAGTTTGGAAGGAGTTGGGAAGAAATGGAAAGGGTTTATGAAGTTGTGAAGTTATGGAGGAGGGTGTATTAAAACTATTTTTGGTGGTGTATGTAGAGGTTTTGTAGATATCATAATATAGTAGTGAGTGTATTTAGTAGGAAAAATGGTATTAACTTTTTGGGGAGCGCTATTAACACCCCCCTTCCTATTAATACACCCCCCAAAAAATTAATTATAAAAATGCCATTATTTAAAAAGACATAAATACCCTTTTCTTACTAAATACACCCACCACTATATTATGACACCTCTTAAACCTCTATATACACCACCGAACAATTTTTCAATATACCCTTCTCTATAATACTTCATAAACTCATTCCCCATTCCAAACTTTCAACTTCTCCAACTTTTACCAACTCATACCAATCTCCCAATACCAAACCCTTAAATTTCAACATCCATATTATAACAAAATCCAAGCATGTATACTAAAGAAGTGAAGCAGACCACGAATGTAAGTATCTTTACCGTTCTCAAACTTAAAATTCAATTTTTTTCATGCATTTATGTACATGCCTGGTCAGGATTTGCTCGGCTGGTCAATGGAACACCACTGTTCGGTCATCACCAGCTGAACATATATGTGGTATTCCATTAGGGGTTACCGAACACCACTGCTTTGTTCCATCGGTGTTTATCGAACACAACTATGGTGTTCCATCAATCTTAACTAAACATAAACTTTTCAACTTCTTTATTGTTGAATTTTATTTTTCTGTTGTTAACAGGATTCAAACACGTTGTCTATGAAGTCTAGTGTTGCTCCCATTCAAAACAAGATTGAACCCAATCAAGATATTGCTATGGATTACACAAATGTGTTCACGACGTATGAATTGTTTATATATCGTGATACATTGTTTGATTAGGTGCGTGCTACGGGAAAAGGAGCATGGAATGGTAATAGTAATTAGCAAGTCAAATAGTAGATCGTGTAAGAAAAGAGCTCAGTTACTTTTGGCGTGTGAACGTAGTAGGAATTACCGTGAATTCAAAAAAGTTGGAAAATTGTCTGGAGTAAATAACGAAGAGGCAACTGTTGAAAAGGGCATTGTGAGCAAATCAAAAAGTAAAAGAGAAACTGGAACGAAGAAGTGTAGTTGTCCATTTCGTTTGAGGGGTAGACAAGTATCAGTTGATGGACCTTGGGCATTAGATGTTCAATGTGGTGTCCACAATCATCTAACTGCAGAGTACTTGGAGGGCCACTCATATTATCACCGAAGGAGAAGGACTATGTTATTAATTTGTCACACATAAATAGTAAACCCAAGGACATTTTGTTTGGTTTAAAAGAAAAATTTGTCGATAAGAAGTCCACAATAAGGACTATCTACAATGCTCATTTGCAAAATAGAGTTATCGAGTGTGAGGGTCGATCTCAAATGCAGCAGCTTATGTTTAAGTTGAATGAGCATGGATATTTATATCATCACCGTCGCTGCGAGAAGACCGATGTTGTCAAGGATATTTTCCTCGCTCATCCAATGAGCGTTGAGTTATTGCGATGTTTTTCGAGCGTCCTCTTTATAGATTGTACGTACAAGACAAACATGTACAAATTACCTTTGTTGAAAATTGTTGGTGAGACGTCTACACAGATAACATTTCATATTGTAGCCGCCTATTTGGAGTTCGAGCAGAAAGAGAACTACATGTGGGCGTTAACAGTCTTAAAATCATTGATGGACCAATCCTCCCTACCCCACGTGTTGTTACTGATAGAAAAATTCGTTTAATGAATGCAATTCAAAGAACTTTTCCCACCTTGAGATATTTCCTCTGTCAGTGGCATATTAACAAGAACATTTTGGCAAATTGTAAGAAATTGTTCCGTGTGAAAGATAAATGGGATTGTTTTTCTATGTATTGAAATATGTTGGTTCTCGCAGATACTGAGTCAAATTATAATGACTTGCTTAGTAGACTCCAATCAGACTTCAAAAAATTTCCACTTGCCCTTAAATATGTCTTGGAGCAATGGTTGGTGCCTTACAAGGAAAGATTTGTGAGTTTTTGGACTACACAGTCATGCATTTCGACAATACCACAACAAATAGGTATTTAACGCATAATATCTTGTTAATTTCATTGTTTTTATATATTTTGTTAGATATATACTTAATAATGAGTGTAACTTGTATTTCAGGGTGGAGAGTCAACATGCATTGTTGAAAAGACAGCTTGGCTTGAGTCAAGGTAACTTTGGGACGTGTTGGCGACAGATTCACACCCTAATACAGACATCACACACTGCAATCAAACAGTCATTTGAGAAGACCAGAAATGTTGTCCAACATAAATACAAATCAATTGTATTTAGAGAGCTGAGAGGGATGGTGTCGATACATGGACTGAACTTGATATACGATGAATTGAGCACTATTGGTGAACATGGTGTAAATGCTCTATTATGTGGTTGTATACAGAGAAAGAGATATGGGCTACCTTGTGGTCATGAGATTTCAAAATATAAGAGATCGGACATGCCAATTCAACTTGATAAGGTTGACGCCTTTTGGAGAAATTTATAAATCATACCTCCAAAGGTAGAAGATGCTGGTATAGTCTAAGAAATGGGTAGTCGATTTAAAGAGTCAATTGTTGAGCTTGCATCTAAGTTTAAACAAGCACCTGAGCCAGAGAGGTTGTTAATTTTGAAGAAATTGAACGAAATTTCACAACCAACGACATCACTTAATCATCCCGAAGGACAAAAAATTCTTACTCGTGGTCGTCCTTAGTCCATATAGGCTAAACAAGACAAATCAATCAAACGTGATCCGAGTAAGTTTGAGTATGTGCAGTCCATTAAAGATAGCTGCTCGCCATGTGAAGATTCTACCTACGAGGTTGGTCCATCCATTAAACAACCTTTTACTCTCACTACGATACCTAGGCCAAAGAAGAAACAGGTATTTTTTTTTCGTCCATTTAAGATAGATTGAACATTCATTTAACATGGTTATACACTAATGAAACATTGACTTTGATATGTCTTATTTCAATAGGTTGTCCGGCAAAAGACTTGACTTGCGACTACAAGTGATTTTATCCAACAACTACCATTCCACTTGCACAATTGGATTGAGTCGACTATAAATGTTAAAAGTGATGGTTATTGCGGTTTTCGTGTCATAGCCGAACAATTTGGGCTCATCGAGGAATCGTGGGGTAAGATTCAAAGAGAACTTCATTACAAGTTGACAAATAACCAAGAGTTATATAAAAAAGTTTTCATTGAACATAGTCGCGTTGAAGAAGTGTTGGACATTCTAAACTATTACAAGGAACCTGCACCAAACTAACATTGATTTTGTTTGCCGAAATGGGTATTTGGTTGCATCGCCTTTCAACGTTGCGCTTGTTTGTTTGGATTTGAAAATTCCGATGGCATATTTACCCTTCAGAACCCCAATCCCAACTAACCCGAAGAAGATATGTATTGAATTTGTGAACAATGATCATTATGTTCAGGTACACACCAACTCTAGTTTCTCTGTCGTCATTTATTATCTTTATATCCATAATATTGATATATAATGTATTTGTAGGTGTTATTGCACGAGGGGAGTCCATTACCACCCGTGGCAAACATGTGGAATACACATCGACATAATTGTGTAGCAGGTTGGAAAGATTTGTTCAGCGACCAACTTAATTTGTATAGTGAAAGTGTAGGAACTAGTCAAAGTTGGTCGAAGCACTGAGACTATAGATTTAGATTAAGAGAGTTATAAATCAATATTTTGCTTATTTTGTAAATCAACTTGGTTGTAAATTAATCTTTTGCTTATTTTATAAATCAACTTGTTTCCTAATCAATCGTTTGCTTAACTCTAGTACATCGTATCGTAATTACACATAGACTATATGTTCTCTAATTTTTTCAATTTGATGAATGTGTGAATGTATTGAACACATTATCAACATTGAAAACAAAATTTTGATTAAGGTTTGATATTCTTTTTGGCAAGAGATGATGGAACTACATATCAAAGTTCGGTGAACGTTGGTAGAACACAGTAGCCATATTCGGTCAGTACTGGTGGAACATCACGCAATGTTTGGCCAGTGCTGACTGAACATTGCTGGGATGTTCCACTAGTACTTAAAAGTGATGGTTATTGCGTATCAACCCAAACAATTCAATACATTAAAAGAAAATCTAAAAAATATATAACAATTATATCAACTCAAAACTCAAACAATTCACCAGCATATGAAGGTTTGCATACAACAATTCATTTTACCATAACATCCAAAGTTAAATACATAACATCCACAGCTAAATACATAATATCCAAGTTCTATACATAATACATAATATTGTTCGTCAACAGTACTAAGTACTAAGTACTACCCAAATGCATAACATCTTACCGTTAAATACATAATATCCAAAGTGAAATATATAATACATAATATCCCATCATCAACTAATACTTCTCCTCTTACGACTAGATATATCATGCGAAGGTCTTGCCTGATTTGGAATAGCATATGATGGTCCCTCATCATGTAGACCTCCTAACGCATCATATGCTCGTAGGATCACTAACTTAAACTCTTCTTTGGAGATCTATCTCCAGATATCAATTGTTGCACGATCAGTTGCATCAAGCCCTGTGCAGACCTGACAATATCCCAAGCATTTAGCGAAATAGTATTAGCTGTGTTGCTCACGTAGGAGTACCGACGGTCGAGGTCTCAAACAATGGGATGCGAATGTGTGCAATACCATTCAAGATATGAATGGTCACACTATCTTGGTGGTCAGACAGGTCTACCAAGTCTGTCATCAGTTAACACGTGACTATCCCAATTTACAAAGTACTATACAAGCGCCCCCCATATCGGCCATGTCGTTTGGGTTTCTTTTCTAGGGACACCGGGAGTAATAGGGACGTATGAAATTGTCTGCACATATCCAAACTGTCACAGGACTCGTTTAGGATGATATGGCTCCACAACATTATTTGTTAAGATGCATCCATGGTAATACGAAATTAAGTGGAATGAAAAATGTTGCCTCACCCTCTCCGTATAGGGCTTCCAAATAACCTATAACAATTTAAGAAACAAAAACTTACAACATGTATATTGACTATGCATTTCAATGTATAAAAATATATAAAAACACATAAATACTCACTTCACTGAGTTTAAGGGAGTCGAGAACCTCATACACTGCGATTAATCTTTTTATAGTTGCTCCTTGTCTAGCCTTTGGTAGCCATCTCGTTGCAAGGGGATTTTTCTCATCGTAGTCAACGTTATGTGGAGGCCTAAACATTTGGAATCGTTCGTATATCCATGCCTACATGAAATGCAATAAAACACACACACACACAATAATATTTCCATAATTTAATAAATATTTATTTTAACAAACAAAATGTAAGTAAAAATATGAATTTATTACCTCCAATAACGTAGAGTATCCAGCCATCCGCTTGGTTGTGACTCTAGACGCTAGTCTTAGATGTTTATAGAGATAAACTAGAGTTGCAGCTTTACATGCATACGTATGAATTCTGTCAAGATCAACTAGGAATTTCAAGTACGATGTGTTAACCAGAGTACCACTCTTACCAGAAAAAATTATACAACCTAAGGTATATAATAAATATGCCCTAGTTGAAATGCACGCCTTTTTGGATCATCAGACATAGCATCTTGACTAAACCTCTCCCTGAGCCGCTCTAGCCTTACAGATGACCCCCTCACACCTCGCATTACTTCTATCGCTTCAGCGTAAGAAACTCCTAACACATTTTTAACATTATAAGTGGATATTGGTGTAAAATTCCGTCTCGATAAGACTAGAACCCCTGTGATCGGAACATCTGTAAGGCAAAACACATTATCCAATATAATTGTCATTTTGCCAAAGGGTAGGTGAAAGCTATTGGTCTCAGGGTACTAGCGTTCCACAAATGTACTAACCAAGACTTTGTCAACTTCAAGGTACGATGTTTACCTTAATCGATACAACTTGGAGGCTTTGACAACATCCAACCACCGAGGGTCATATACATTTTTATGACAACTCCACTGAATTGGTTTCTCAGTATGATTGTTACACCTGTGAACCTGATATGATTCCAAGATCGTGACAAAACGGAACCAATCAAGAACGCGGATTAAAATAGAAAAACAACGAATTGAAGAAAAGATAGGGAGCTTCCCTCAACCCTAGGGCAGATTTAATCCCTAGAACCTTGGGGTGCAACCTTAACCCACTAATCGCAATTGATTAGGAACCAAGATCACGGAACGCCACAAGCCTGCAGCTCAACAAACTTGATAAGTTCAAGGGTTGAGAATTCTAATCCAAGAAATCTCTCAAAAGCTCACAATATTGTGAAAACTCAATTCAATTTAATAATAATCAAAGATCTAAATCTTTTACAATGAAAAAAAAGAAGCCTTTATATAGGCCTAACAATCCAACTAAACCAAGGAAATAGAATCCTAAAATAGGAAACAATTAACTAATTACCTAAATCATATAGGAAACAACTAAGTAAGTTACCTAGGCTAATTAGGAAACAATAACAAACCAAAATAAGGAAAAGACTATCAATCCCGTTTTTCTAAAGGCCTAATTTTGAAAAGTGCACTTTGGCCCCCTAAAGTCATCCATTTAGCGTTAAAAAGCTCCCAAAGTCATCCTTGAACTTATGGGATCGCTTTTTAAGGCTTTTTCTCTCAAAAATTGTCGTTTAGGCCCTCGAACATTCCCAAATATCCTTGGATGATTCTAACGTAATTCCTTGAGTCTTTGAAGCTTACGAAGCAAGTCATGTCTTTGCCATGGACTCCATTGTTTGAATATCCATTGAAGTAGCCCGAATCACCAATGAATCCTCGAATCAAATTGATGTAGAATCCTTGAATCCTTCACTTGTACTCTACGTAGCTCACGGCCTTTGTTTGATGCCTTTGACGCTTGAACTCTCGAGCTATCACGAACGCAACATTCTTGATCATCTTTGCTCGAATTCTAGCTATCGAACCATCGATCACATATTTCAAACATGGAATTGAGCTTACAAGGATCACATCATTCTCCCCTTCTTCAAAAGGATTTGTCCTCAAATCCGGACCTTGATGATATCCCCACTTGAACCTCATAACCCTCTTGCTTAATTCGGGAAACACATCAATGAAAGCCTGCAGAGAAGAAGCAACACATGGAAGAGAAAATTGTGGTGACATGTTAGCATAAAAAGATTTCTCCGTAGGAATGAGAAATTCCTCACCATGATTTGTCACCCACTCCCTCACACCCTCACTAGGTTTAGCATATAAGATTGGTTGCAGTATGTCTTTGCCCTTTGGCTTTTCAACTATTTCTTTTTCTTCCTTAATCTCTCGTGTTTCCACCCTCTTATTTTTTTCATTTTCTCTATTTCTTTTCTCAACACTCTTATTTTCACTCTCTTCCATCAAACCACTCTTTTCTTTTTTCCTCTCGGCCTCACTAGACTCACTTTTCTCGGCCTCTTCACTTGGGTTTTCTCTCAAGTCTTCTTCAACACATTCTTTATTTTTCTCCTCACTCTCACTATTCACTTGCTTCCCATCTCTAGCTATCCTCTCCTTTTGCTCGGCTATTTCTTGATTCACACTTTTTACTTTAGCCGACCTCTCATTATTTTCACTCAAACACTCCTTATATTGTGATGAACCTGCATAAGTACTTATAGGTACAACACTAAGGCTCTTGTGTTCCTCCACCTTGGGTTTACTAGGTCTTCTAGAAAATGAAGAATAAGGAGTAGTCCTCAACAAATCCCGACGGTAGTATTTTGGGACAAACCTCCTATGCATTACATGTTTCATTTCTTCCCACGTGTCAATGCGACCCTCTCCTATCTTCCTTCGGTTGGTCACTATTTGCTTCCACCAATCACGAGCATAATTGGTGAACTCCATAGAGGTAAGTTTCACCTTTTGAGTTTCTGTGTAGTGGTTACACTCAAAGAAGACTTCAACTCTCCCAACCCAATCTAGGTAGTCCTCTGGATCATCCCTACCTTTGAAAGTAGGAACTTTCATGTCTACTCTTGGACCTCTCCTCATATTATGTCTCCTATCTGCCTCATATTCACTTTCTAACCACTCATCCTCCTCATCATGATACACTCCCCTCCTTGCGTGAAATCGAGGTGGATTCCTTTGAAGACGTGCATCCTCTCTCTCTTCAAACCTAGCCAAACGTTGAGAAACATCCTCCATCATCCTCAACATGCGCTCTGTAGGATTCTGTTGCGCATCACTACCCCTTTGAATAGGAATATATCGTGACATATTGAATATCACCGACAAAAATCTCGCCAAACTCTCGTGTATAACTCCCTCACTCACACACTCACAATTTCTTGGAGAAATTCTTTTACCCACGAAATTATCAATATGGAGTGCAAGTTTTGAAAACGTTTATGAGTTGGAACGAAAACAATGCAATTTAGGGTTTAGATTTCCTTGGCAAAATTTCAACGTGAGATGCAATTTCACAATGAAAGCAGGAAAAGAATGAATTTTAATGGATGTTGGAAAGATTTGATGGACAAGTATCTCTAGCACTACCACTTTAGCGCAAGTGACAATTTTGAAGCAATTTTCCAAAACCCTAATTTTTTTTCCCACAATTTCGGCTCCTTCAATTTTTTTTTTTTTTTTGACTTTTGCAACTTCTTGATCAAGTTTTAATTTTCTTGATTCAAGGAATTTTCTTTGGAGCAATAATTTTTTTTTTTTTTTTTGTAACTAGGGTTTGGAAAGAAATAAAAAGAAACAAGATTTTCGAAAAATTCTGAAGGAAAGAAGAAAACTATGAATCCAACGAAATATAGGAAAGATAAAAACAAAGTTTATGAAGAACGCTAGAACGAAAACGTTGGTTACCTCTTTGTTGCTTTGATACCAATTGATGTGATTCCAAGATCGTGACAAAACGGAACCAACCAAGAACGTGGATTAAAATAGAAAAACAACGAATTGAAGAAAAGATAGGGAGCTTCCCTCAACCCTAGGGCAGATTTAATCCCTAGAACCTTGGGGTGCAACCTTAACCCACTAATCGCAATTGATTAGGAACCAAGATCACGGAACGCCACAAGCCTGCAGCTCAACAAACTTGATAAGTTCAAGGGTTGAGAATTCTAATCCAAGAAATCTCTCAAAAGCTCACAATATTGTGAAAACTCAATTCAATTTAATAATAATCAAAGATCTAAATCTTTTACAATGAAAAAAAAGAAGCCTTTATATAGGCCTAACAATCCAACTAAACCAAGGAAATAGAATCCTAAAATAAAAAGGAAACAATTAACTAATTACCTAAATCATATAGGAAACAACTAAGTAAGTTACCTAGGCTAATTAGGAAACAATAACAAACCAAAATAAGGAAAAGACTATCAATCCCGTTTTTCTAAAGGCCTAATTTTGAAAAGTGCACTTTGGCCCCCCTAAAGTCATCCATTTAGCGTTAAAAAGCTCCCAAAGTCATCCTTGAACTTATGGGATCGCTTTTTAAGGCTTTTTCTCTCAAAAATTGTCGTTTAGGCCCTCGAACATTTCCAAATATCCTTGGATGATTCTAACGTAATTCCTTGAGTCTTTGAAGCTTACGAAGCAAGTCATGTCTTGGCCATGGACTCCATTGTTTGAATATCCATTGAAGTAGCCCGAATCACCAATGAATCCTCGAATCAAATTGATGTAGAATCCTTGAATCCCTCACTTGTACTCTACGTAGCTCACGGCCTTTGTTTGATGCCTTTGACGCTTGAACTCTCGAGCTATCACGAACGCAACATTCTTGATCATCTTTACTCGAATTCTAGCTATCGAACCATCGATCACATATTTCAAACATGTACTTGAGCTTACAAGGATCACATCAGAACCCCTCTTTCTTCCCCCTGCCATATCCATCGTGCTATATGTGTCTCATAAGTAGCCAGTAAAGATGGATTAACAGACCACCGAAAAATGGGGTATACGTCACGTCTTCTCTCTCCTCTCTAACATTTTATTCTCTCTCATCTCCAACACCTTCCTCTCTATTCTCTCCAAAACCAGCATCTCTGTCAATATTATAATCAGCCATCTGTATAGGAGGTTGTTCTTGTTCCTGTGGGACATGTGGGTAATCCTCAGGCTGTTGTTGTTCACGCTATCTTTCTCTTCTGTTTGAAACAGTGGGTCCTTTCCTTTCATATACATTTGCTACATAACCTGGACATAAGAAATATTTTTAGTTAAATCGATTAAACAAGAAATGTAAATAATCACAATATGTTGTTCAGCAAAGGTTGTAGAAACATAAAAAAAATTGTTTGGACAATGCTGGAGGAACACGACAGCAGTGTTTGGGAATGGTTGGAGGAATACCACAGAGGTGTTCGGGACTGGTCGAAGGAACACCACACTGGTGTTCGGGAATGGTTGGTGGAACACCACAGTGGTGTTCGGGAATGGTTGGAGAAACACCGCAGTGGTGTTCGTCCACTGTGGTGTTCCTTCGACCAGTGCCAAATATAATATAACGAAAATTAACAAAACCCAACAATATACATTGTAAATAAAATAATATTTAACACAAAAATTGAAACGAAAATACTACTTAAACTTTAAAATGGAAGAAATTTCATACCTATGGCCTTTCTCATTTTGAAGCCAGTGTTTGATATTTTTCTTCTCCTTCCTTTTTTTCTTCCTTGTTCCAAAACTTAAAGTAGTCTAATGTGTTGCTTTTTTCTTTAAAATGGAAGTTTGCAGAATGTTGAGTTTAAAATTTGGGGGTTTGCTGCGAATGGAGGGAGTGTGGTTTTGATGCTGCCGTGTTAGTTTGTATAAGTTTGGTGTATTAAGAAATGGAGAGTGTTGGGTGTAATAATATTGAGTGGGTGTATTGAGAAAGAAAGAGAGAATTAATTGAGAGAGAGTAAAATAAGAAATGTGGGGTGGTGTATTTAGAAATTAGGTTGATGTAGAATTAATGTAGCTGGTGTATTAGAAAAAATAGTGTATTAATAGAAAAGGAGTGTTAATAGCGGTCCCAATATTTTTTTTTAATGGACGACATTTTTATAATTATTACTTATTTATTTTTTGGGACTTGCTATTACAAACCCCAAAATTACTAAGTATACCCATTTACTTAGTTCACCCACCCTTCAAATATTATACCACCTATATTACTAAGTATACCCCCACTTATTTTTCTATTTTACCCTTGAACAATAAACCCCAAATTTTCACCCAGCCAAATTAAAACACTATCTACCCAACCCACCTCCCTCCCAAAATTAAAATACTCTCCATTTCTCTCTCTATCATCTGCTCTCTATCCTCTCCATTTGTTTTGAAGCTTCATCTACTTCGACTTAACTTCCTAAAAATTGCACAAAGTCAAGCCACTACTTAGGCTTGAAACACGCATTTTGGTTAAATTTTTTAATATTTTTTAAATTTTTTGGAGGAAACTGCGAATGGAGTGTGCGGCACCCCCTAACCGCACGCCCTAAGGAATGTGCGACACTGGTCCGCCGCACATACCTTAAGGCGTGCGGCCGGGGGTGTCGCACATACCATTAAGCGTGCGGTAAGGGGTGCCGCACATATCTTAGGGTTCTCAAAAATTTTAAGGGTAATATAGTCTTTTGAAATTGTGGCAATTTTGTAATAATGGTAAAGTGGGTATACTTAGCAATTTTGGGGGTGGGAATAGCACTGCTCTTATTTTTTTGGGGGGGGTTTGAGAGGACGAGGGGGGAGTTAATTTGGGAGTACTACTATTCCCACCCCCAAAATTTCTAAGTATACCCCCTTTACCATTATTACAAAATTGCCATAATTTAAAAAGACTATATTACCCTTAAAATAATTCCATTACTAAGTCCACCCCCTCCTGATTTTTAGAACCCTAAAACTACTAAGTATACCCCCATCTCCTATTACTCCCACCCCCTTCCTCACCTTCATCATTTTGAACAAATTTTCTTAAAACTCAACACCAAAAATGGATGCAAAAAATTCAAACCCTATCAATGAATTGATCCACATTGATGAAAAAGAGCACAAAGAAGTGGAAGAGATGAATTGTGTAAGTACTACAACTCATTTATAGTCATTTTACCATTTAATTTATGTTAAAAATGAAAAAAAATTCAAAAAAATCGAGCTGCTGGGTCGTCGTGTGCGACAGGACCCTACCGTACAATCTTAAGAGTGTGCAACCTGAACCTGCCACACACTCTATAGAGTATGCAACAGGGTCCTACCGCACACACTATAGACTGTGCAACAGGGTCCTGCCGCACACTCTATAGAGTGTGCAACAGGGTCCTGCCGCATAGTAACAAGAATTTTTTTTTTTGATTTTTTTTTGTAATGTTTAACAGGATTCAAACACGTTAACTACAGAGCCCAGTGTTCTTGGTCCTAATAATGAAGAGATTGTTGCATTTGAACATGTTGTGAACGACGAAGCCCTCGATGTTGATTTCACGGATGTGTTCACAACTCAAGAATGTTTTATATCTCGGGATAAATTGATTGAATGGGTGCAAGCTAGAAGACGGGAGCACGGCATTGTGATCATCATCGGTAGGTCGGACAGTAGTGCCGGTAAGAAACAAGCTCGGTTGTTATTGATTTGTGAACGTAGTGGTGCATATAAAGAAAAGGTCAAGATTGGGTCATCATCATTACGAATTGATAAGGAAGAAAAGGTTGAAAATGTCGATGATGTGGTAGGTAAAGGGAAAAGGAAGAGAGAAACCGGAACTAAGAAGTGTGGTTGCCCATTTCGTTTGAGAGAGAAGCAAGTCTCGATTGATGAATGGGCATTAAAGATTGAATGTGGTAAACACAATCATCCAACCGCTGATCACATGGAGGGTCACTCATATATAGGTCGATTGCAGAAATCTGAGGAGACCTTTGTTATTGATTTTTCCAAGGGCAATACTAAGCCCAAGGACATATTATTTGGGCTGAAACAAAGATTTGAGGAAAATAAGTCAACAATAAAGACAATCTACAATGCTCGGACAAAGAATAGAGTTAATGAGCGTGATGGTCGATCTGAAATGCAATAACTTATATTCAAGTTGAAGGAGCATGGTTATACCTTCTATGATAAACGCTGCGAATTGACTAACATTGTGAAGAATCTTTTTTGGGCTCACCCAAAGAGCATTGACTTGCTGAGGTGTTTTCCGAAAGTCATCTTCATGGATTGCACTTATAAGACAAACAGGTACAAGTTACCATTGTTGGAGATTGTTGGTGTGACATCTACACAGATCACATTTCTGATTGCAGTCGCAATTTTGGAATGCGAGCGGGAAGAGAACTATACGTGGGCCTTGACAATATTGAAATCAGTAA
This sequence comes from Platycodon grandiflorus, assembly GCA_016624345.1. Classification (NCBI taxonomy): domain Eukaryota; kingdom Viridiplantae; phylum Streptophyta; class Magnoliopsida; order Asterales; family Campanulaceae; genus Platycodon; species Platycodon grandiflorus. Next base: position 33,377,797 of record CM028369.1, on the reverse strand, counting down.
TGCACCAATCTTCCTTGCCCACTGTTATTTTGACTGATAGGGAAAAGGCTTTAATGAATGCAATTGAGAAAACGTTCTCCTCGTCGCTAAATTTTCTTTGTCGATGGCTCGATCCGAATTGTAAGAAATTGCTAGGCTCGAAAAAGAAATGGGATGCGTTTAATCTCTATTGGAATGTATTAGTGATTTCAGTGACTGAGACAGAATTTGAAGAAGGACTTAAAAGACTACAATCTCAATTCAAGGAATTCATGCCTGCGGTGAAGTATGTAATAGACCAATGGTTGTTGCCGTATAAGGAGAGATTTGTGGCTTGTTGGACTGATAATGTCATGCATTATGACAATAACACAATGAATAGGTATATTTAAATAAAATGTGGCTTTCATAACTTTCTCGTATTTCAAAATCTTACATACTGTATCTTATTTTTCAGGGTGGAGAGTCAGCACGCAATGTTGAAAAGACAGCTCGGATCGAGCCAAGGTAACTTTGACACATGTTGGCGACAGATTCACACGCTCATTGAAACATCACACGTTGCAATAAAGGATTCATTCGAGAAGAGTAGGAATGTCGTCCAACATAAATTCAAGTCAAATGTATTTAGGTCGCTCCGAGGTATGGTGTCGGTGGATGCATTGAACAAGATATACGATGAAATGGTTGCTATTCCTGAAACAGGTGTAGACCCTCTATTATGTTCATGTACATTGAGAAAGACATGTGGTCTTCCTTGTGCGCATGAAATATTTGAATATATCCGATTGGAGGAGCCTATTCCCCTCGACAAGGTTGATGCTTTTTGGAGAAAATTAAATTTCGTACCAAGCAAGGGAGATGATGTTGGTGTCGGGGAGGAAATAGTTGGCGCATGGAGTGTACTTCATCAAAATCTTGATGTTAAGTTTAAGGGAGCCCCTGAGTCGGTTAAGGTAGCAATGCATAAAAGGTTAATGGAGGTAGACAATCCTGTAACAATCGGACTAATTACGCCCGCTCCCAAAAGTCATACTCGCCCAAAGCCTAAAGGTCGTCCTGAGATTGTAAAGGCTAAACAGTCAAAGTCAACCAAACGGGATCCGAGCAAGTTTGAGTACGTGGAATTGATCGAAGACAGTTGCTCGCCGTCGCCGGTTGATGATGTGGTAACATATGAAATAAATCCATCAAATAAACTTCCGATGTTCACTAGTATTCCAACGACAAAGATTCAAGTAAATCTTAGTTATTTGGTCAACATCTTTTCTTACTTACGATATAATCTTTACCTACTTTGTTTTTCAATAGGTTGTTCACCGAAATACCCGCTTTGGACAGGCTAGTAATTATATCAATCAACTACTGATATGGATTCAAGAGTTTGTCATCGAGACGAAGAATGTCATTGCAGTTTTCGTGCTGTATCTGCACATATATATGACAAGGAGGAACATTGGGGTAGAGTTCGAGGTGAACTAGCTATGGAGTTGGACGCATACCATGGGTTGTACGAAGATGTTTTCATGGAACGCGGATCGGTTGCATTAGTTAAAAGTATGCTCAACTGCTACGCTGACTTTGCACCAAAGCAACATTAGTTTTAGACTCCGGAGATGGGTTACTTAGTAGCATCATTCTACAATGTGTGCTTTGTTGTGTTTTCAAATACTTCATCTTTGACGTATTTACCGTTAAGAACCGAAGCCACCGACGAACCAAAGTTGATCTGTATTGCATTCGTGAACGGGGACCATTATATTCAGGTATAAAACTCACATTTTGTATGAATATCGTTTGTCATTTATCTAATATAATTGTTAAATTACTAATATAATTTTTGAATTTGTATAGGTCTTCTTGCGTGATGATTCCCCATTACCACCAATCGTAAGCGGATAGACTGATTGTAAACAAGCCATGGCTAAAGGGTGGAATACAATTTATAGTGAACGATGGGCTAAGTACAGTGAAAGTGTAAGAAATAGTCGTGTTAGCAACAAGCGTACACCTATTATATTAGAATAGTAAAGTTTAACTTAAATGTTATGTATGTTTAAGTGAATTTTTATGTATGAGGTTCATTTTCGTTATGAAATGTGTTGTTGTTTATGTATGTTTATGTTAGATTCATTTTGTTAAATCATTGAACAGGAAATTGAACTTGATATGAAAAACTTAGAAAAAATGCTAAGTCTGGAGGAGATATGTGTAACAGACTGTTTGTACATAACACATACATACACTTTTTAGAATAATAAAGATGTTCGTACATAAAATTGTTTGTACATAAACAACCTATCTCATCTAATCACTGTCGTACATGCCTACGACGACGACTTGAAGGACCTGCCCGATCTGAAGGACCCACATCCCCGATAAGAGGAGCCAATATAGCGTACGCTTGGTCAAGGGCTGACCCAAACTCTTCGTATGAGATACTCCTGTCGCCTGATCTATATCTTAATGTCGGCTCTCGTATTGCATCAACCACAGACCTAAACATGGTGGGATAATCCAATGGACGATGTACATCTGCGCCAAAAATAAACGTAGATTGGCTAGCTGGATTTTGCATCTTCGGATATAAATATACTGCGTACCACTGTAAATAGTCATCCGAGCATGCACTCGATGGGATGGCTTTTTGACCGAGGCTATTATCAGATAAAATATGGTTCCGTCATTGACGATAATATGACACTTGCTGCATTAGCCTGGCAATGTTCTTGTTGTCTCGTAAACCAAGACCAATAGCAATCGAAGGGAAGGGAATCGTCTCGACGTAACCGAATTGCCTAAGAACTCGATCTGGATTGTATGGCTCCACAACACCCCGCGCGGATAAGCATCCATGGTAATAAGCGATCCGATTAAATGAATAGGACTCGCGTACCAAAATAGAATACGGAGTCCAATTAACCTACATACAATATACACAGAAAAAGTTATAACCATTAACAAAGTTAAATTAATATAGCATTACTAGGTAGATAGATTAATATGAAAGTTATAATAGTGCAATTAAACTCACTTCATTGGCTGTTAGGACATCAAGTCTCTCTTGGTACACCTGCAGTGTGTTATGTCCGGCGCCTCTGGATAATGATTGCCACTTTCGAGCCAGTGGCTGAGTGACGTCGTACTCAATGTTATATGGAGGTTGAAAACAAGGAAATCTCTCATATATCCAAGCCTGCAACAAAATAATACAGTACATTATCATATAACCGGCCCCCTCATAACAACTAAAAATATATATCTCATTATAAGTATGAATCAAATAAATTTGTTACCTCCAATAGCGTTGTATATCCCGTCATCTGTCGACACGACTGACGAGATGCCATGCCCAATTGTCGATATAAATAGGCAAGGGTTGCAGCTCCCCATGCATACTTCGGTATCTTATCGACATTGTCCAGAAATTCCATATAGGCACCAGGAACTCGATTCCCACTCTTGCCACCAAAAATGGTGCATCCGAACATGTACAATAAATATGCCTTAGTAGCACTAGTCTGCATAGCATCATTATCACTTGTAACTTCTTCTTGGAACCTACGACGAAGCCACTCTAACTTGAAAGCGCAGCCTCTCCTACCATGGGTGCCCTCAAGCACCTCAGCATTTTGCAAATGCAACATCCGCCCAAGCTCCTCAGTATTATATCCCAAAGTCCGTGTATAAACAACAAGTCTCCCGTTTATTGGAGGACCGGTAAGACAAAACACGTCATCCAAGGTGATTGTCATCTCACCAAAAGGTAAATGGAAGGTGTTCGTCTCCGGATGCCATCGTTCAACAAAAGCAGCAACCAATGCTTTCGATGACTCCTTATAAGAACACCTAGTCAGCATAAATAGTCCAGACCTCAGCACAATATCCCACCACCTACTCTCCAGCTGTTGCTCATCTATAAGCAGAACCGACCAACTCAACAACTTATTAGTGTGATTTTGCATCTTCAGAACTGGTCGTTTTATCCCATTCCAAACATACCTAGCTACGTGCGTGTTATACGTAACTAGTAGTGAACCATCAACCGGCCTACCTAGAAATGGGGCTTCTTCTTCAGGCAACGTGTCATCACCAGCTCCTTGATCACCGGCCCCTTCATTATCACCATCTTCTTCATCTTTATCATAACCGGCCCCCGAGCCCCCTCATTACCGGCCCTCGAATAGCCGGCCCCCGAATAACCGGCCCCCTCAGACATTACCAGCCCCTGTATCCGTTCTGCTTCATCGAGTGGGTTGAGATTTTGTGCCCTCCTAACGGAAGCCGTAACCCTCCGCATATATGTCCTTCCTGTATTCATTCAAACCAAAGTAATGTAAGAACAAGGAACGAGTGGTCTGAGGATTTCGAGGACTGGAAGAATAATAATGAAAGGGTAGCTACAATGTGAGAGAAAATGCAAGACATGCAGCATAAGTTGTAAGCTTGCATACATTCATCAAATAGTTGATGCAAGTTGATTGCAGAAGTGCTTTTAAAAAAAGAGGACTGTGCGGCACCCTCTGACCGCACGAGTTAAGTACTGTGCGGTAACCCTAGCCGCACGCCTTAAGATATGTGCGGCACCCATAGCTGCATGCTCAAAGGTTTGTGCGGCACCCCTAGCCGCACGGCGTAAGGTTTGTGCGGCACCCCCTACCGCACTCCCTAAGGTATGTGCGGCGAACCAGTGCCGCACATTCTTTAGGAGGTGCGGTAGGGGGGTGCCACACAAACCTTACGCAGTTTCCCCAAAAAAATTTAAAAAATCATCAAAAAATGCAACCAAAATGCGTGTTTTAAAAAATCATCAAAAAATACAACCAAAATTCAACCAAAATCAACAAAAAAACCAAACTTTAAATGAAACACTTACCGAATAGTTCCATTTTTTAACTTTGAAATCTTGGAGCTTGTAGTGGCTTGAATTTGTGCAATTAGGAAGCTAAGAAGTAGATGAAGCAACAAAGAAAATGCAACAAAGAAAATGCACAGAAGTGGAGAGGATAGTGAGCAGTCAAGAGAGAAACTGATCGATAAAATTTTTGGGAGCAAGATGGGTTGGGTAAATGGTGTTTTAGGTAGGTAAGAATTGGAGGGTGAACTTAGTAGATTAGATTGGTAGAGATTTATTATTTAAGGATAAAATAAAAAAATAAGTGAGAGTATATTTAATAATATAGATGGTATAATATTTAAAGGGCGATGAACTAAGTAAATGAATATACTTAGTAATTTTGGGCGTGGGAACTGCACTACTCTTAATTTGGCCTACCGAGTCTTCGAACAACAAGAAGTGAAATTAAGGCGGGTGCTCGTGGGGTTTCTCTTTACTAATTCTCTCTCTTCCCTGTTTCCTACTACTCTGAGCAGTATCTGGCACTTGCACAGAGAGAGAGAGAGAATGGAGTTGGACCCGGATGACATCTTTCGAGACGACGAAGACGACCCTGATAATGATTTCTACCAGGTTCTTTCCCCTGCTCAACTCCATACATGAGTAGAATCAATCTTGTTTGCATTTATCAAATATCGGCCATGTTTGGACTGGTGATTCGTTTTATTTGTGATATTCTTCGTCGTTTTTGTAATTATAGAATAAAAAAGCAAGAGAGATAGAGAGAAAAAGATTGTTGGACTGATAGTGAAAACTACGAAAAAACCAGCAAAAAAGAAATCATGTCTGTGTTTTTAGAGAAATTTCCTCCAATTTTTTTGATGAAATATTTGTTCATTTTTCTATTTTTGATTCAATTCATCAACTGTAGGAAAGACAAGCGAGCAAAGAACTGGTGGTATACCTGGTGGATTCTTCTCCCAAAATGTTCAGCACCATTTGCACTGGGGTTAGACTTGCGCCTTCTCCCTTTATTTACCCTAATAATTTGATGATTGCATTGCATTCTGTCTGTTTGACAAATTGTCTGCCTGCCCGTTATTCAATTCGTACTGTTTGATGGTTGTATCTGTTTTTCTACCATTACAAGCAAGTACTTCCTCCTGCCTCAAAAAAAAAATAGTCACATTTGACAAGTCAAACTTTTCAATATCACATTTTTGCTTTCTATATTTCTTTCAAATCATACATAAGTTATAATTTTTTTTTGGTATGACGCGATACATGATTATTACTCCCTCCATCCTAAAATGACTCTTCTTTTTTTTATTTTATTTATTTATTTTTTTGTAAAAACTTAGAAATTAACTTTTAGGCCATTTTAGTAGTCAATATATTTTAGTAGTATATATTCGTGAATGCTTATAGTGTACACATTGTAGTGTTAGGACGTTATAGATAGCAATGGTGAATTTAGTAACTAAATAGAAAAATCAACACTCTTTTTGAGACAATTTTTTTTAAAATAAGGGACACTCAGTTTGGGGTGAAGGGAGTATATCTCTAAAAAGAAAGACAAAATTTGAAAAAATATGGAGATACGAAGCCTCAATTTTAGAACCGTGACTTTTTTTGGGATAAACAAAAATGGATAATTTGAATTTTCTTTCTATGGGACGGACGGACTATAATTTTTTAAATTTTGTTTGAATTGAGAATAAATTAGTTAAGAGTCAATAACTACTATTATATCATTATGTAGTTTCTTAATTGTGGCCTTATTTTCTGTGGTATCACTATCACCTCTTTCTTGTAAGGGTTGGGTTGGGGAAAGCGCATATGGAGGGGTCTGACCTATGAAGCACCGATACGGGTGCGCGATACAGTGCACGTACGGCGATACATTGAAATCCAAAAATATAGGATACGACAATTTTATAATATAAAAGTATGTGTTATATTTCACCCTAAGTATTTCACCTAAGAATCATGTAAAGAAATATTACTTTTCAGTTCTTAAATATCAACAAGACAACAATTAAAAACTAATACAATATGCTTTCCAAGAATACATTTCTATTTCTAAAACTATTGAAAATTTATTTAGCAATACACTAAAAAAATAGTGAAGTCAAAGATAGACGATGAGAGAGATGAAGAGAAATACTAGGAAAATATATTTAAAAAAAAGTGGTAAAGCCTTTTAGGTAGCATTTTTAAGAAATATAAAAAGAAAATGAGAAAGGAGAGATTAAGAGTCATAATAATATTTGACTTACCAATGCAAATATCATTTTATCCACACAAGATTTTGGGCTCTTATCTTTTTGAAAATTATCTAGTACATCTCAGTAGAATTATCACTTGCAAAAGCCCTTGTTTGGCGAATGAAAAATTATTATTTCGACCCCGACGTATCCATGTCTTATCCCATACATATCCTCGATGCATCCAAGCCATGTCCCCGATGTATTCAAGCTGTATCTCCGGTGTCTCCGAGTAAAATAATTAAATATTAATAATTGGATAGGTACAAAATGTATCTGATACGTATCCAGCTGTATCTGCCCCCCGTATCCGTATCCTAAGTGTATCCGATACCGCCATGGAGGCCATTTCAGTGTATCAGTGCTTCATGGGGTCCCACAAAGAATACTAGAAGGATATTATGCGAAACAAAGAAAATTTAGAATGATTTCAATCCAGAAAGTTAAAATATACTTATTCCCGGTTTATCCCTTCGTATCCATTCCCACGTGGAGTAATGATTTCTTCTCCGGGCATGGATTCTTCTATTTGAAATTGTTGGAGGGTAGTTTCCTTGGGGGGCCCTAGGATGTGGGGGAAGGTAAGAACTCGATTGCTGGGGAAGGTTGGTAGTAGTGCAACTCTGACCAATGTTTCCTCCCGTCTTATGAGTTATACTCATGAGATTAAGCCTTCCTTCAAGCTGTGGCTCATATAAACTTTAACACCATAGTGGTGCATGATTTAGTTACTTTGTTAAGAAACAGTAGAAATGGGGTGGCTCTTCAATTATTCATACCCATGAGTTAGTATCCCTTTAACTGGAACCTGTATTTTATTTCATTCCATCCAAAAGGATTTACATTTCTCACTTGAGCTAGCTAGTTGGTGGTAAGTCATACAAGTTCTGTGTTAGAGAGACCAAGTGTTTTGGTATTAGGGTATAATCGTAATATTGTGGTTTATATATATATATATATATATATATATATATATATATATATATATATATATAGTATCCATGCCTAACCAATTAAGGATTAAGGCTTCCCCGCAAAAATTCTTTCTTCTCTGTTTAACAGTATCAAGCAGGATCTTCATAGGAGACTGATAACAGTTAATAATCATTTCCCTCCCCGTTTTCCCTTCCATTTTGTCTATTTCATGACATAGAAGAGATACAAAGTGTTAAATTGTGGTACTGAGTCGAGCACAGCGTGTCAAATGAGATTGTGAGACGCCGGAGGGTCTGCGATGGTATTTGAAGGTTAGGACAAGACCTGGAGTATCTTGCGGATTTTAAGAGGTTGCACTTTCTCCGTTGACCCTCTTGCTTTCCGCAACATCTACACTTACTGATATCAAGAGGTATCCTATTCAGTCGATTTTTGATTAATGACTAATGATAATACACGAAATTGGTGTAATAATATCTCAGTGCTTTCGGAAAAAGAAGAGAATGCTTTACGTGAAATTTTCTATTTCAATACATTTAATCTAATGACACTGAAGTTCTTAGGATCTCACTAGGTGCAAGATTTGTAGAGTTGGCCTACCAGCATGTAAGAAGGGCTAAATCATCTGGATTCTATTTTGAATCGCAACTTCACAGGAGCTACTGCTTTAGTTCCTTGGATCTCACTCGGTGCAAGATTTGTCGAGTTGGCCTACTAGCATGTGTAAGGAGGAGGTGCCTTCGGCAGGTCTCTCTTTTGTATAGTTTATGGATAGCTTTGTTGTTAGTTATGCCTTTTGTTTGGAATACATCTAGTGTACAAAGGACGCGTCACCTATTTTGGCGCCGTTTGTTTATATATATATATATATATATATTACTTATCAAAAAAAAAAAAAAAAAGAAGGTGCTGCCTCCATAGTCGTTCCCATGGTCATGTCCTCCTTGTCTTCTTCACCACAGTGGTGGGCTGTCCTCTGGGTCCACTACCAACCCCATTGACCTTTTTTCTTCCTCGTCTCTTTCGAATCTCAACATGTGCATGCGAATTGCATTCCTTTGACATCACGAAGCAAGGTTTTTATTTATTTTATTATTATATTTTCTTAATATTTATGCGAGTCTTCTATTGAACTGTTCCTCTCCTCCTCCATCTTAAATGGAATAGATAAAGTGTGTTCCATAATCAAGTCACACACTGAGGATTCTTCAGGTAGAAGGTAAAGTATTCTAAACCTATATATCATGTTTTCAACCTTTTAAGATCACGTGGTTTCCAAGTTTTCGGCATCAAATTAATTGGAAAGTGTTAGAGATTAAGGGGTTTAGAGAATAAGGGTATTTTGAAGGGTTCTCATTGTAACATTGTGTTTTCATGTTCACGCATATAATACCCTAGCCTGACTAATAAGCTTTCCAAACCTCTTCTAATTCTCTCTTTTTCTTCAATCTGAAAACATGGTAGGAGCAATCTTTATAAGAAACCTGTGCTATTGATCATTAATTCTTTCTTCTCCTCTTTCCCCCCTTTCATTTTCATCTCTCTTCATGATTCAATAGAGACGTGTGATCCTCAAGGGTGGTACAGAGTCAACACAACGGACTGAGATCTTGAGTCGTCAAGGGTGTGCGACAGTGATTGGAAGGAAATCCTAGACGTGGTGTGGCTGTGAGAGTAAGAGTGTGCGAAAGATCTTAAGGTTTTGCGAAAGAAAGTAATTGGAATCTAACCTAGTTCCAGCAACCATCATCCGACTGTCATCTTGAGACACGTGCTCCGAAGAAGCTTCCCCAGCCTGAGGTGACTCCAGCAATCTCTTTCCTGTCGGCAGAGCTCCAACCACGCGCCAGCGCGTTGCTGGATTCTTGCCCAAATTTTCGGTCCGTCGGGCCTGCTCATGCTGATTATATGATTTTATGTTGTGTTTGTAGTGATTTTGGAGGGTTTTTGATCACTTTGTTGCTCGTAGGGTTCTCGGGCTTTTGTTAAAGCAATACTTGGGTTGTTATAATTGCTAATATGCCATCTCCAAAGGCTACTAGGGTTATTTTTGAGGTTATCTTAGCCACCAACTAGGTTATGTATAAGAAACTTGACCGAAACATCTTAGCCACCAACTAGCTTACGTATAAGAAACTTGACTGAAACAACTATATAATGTGACAGAAGGTGGTTAGTTGTGCTCGAGAAGGGTGATCACCCCATGGAAATTAAAACAGGTGATAGTGCTAAGGCATGTATTGGGATGATGCATTTCTATATGGGCAGATGTTGAATTCAACGATTGATATTGTTGCTCAGTTTGGTTTCTCGTGCTGAAACTATTGAAACTATGAAGGAGCTGTGGCAGAACTTGGAGGTGTTGTAGTTGGGTCAGAACAATCTGAATCGTCCGTTTGACTTATCTCATGATGTGTTTCAACTAAACCAAAGGAATCAAATTGTGACCCTGTATTTTGTGGACTTTAAGAGGGTGTCCAAGGAGTGGAGTAATCTACTCCCTATTATGTGCAGATGTTCAGAAGATGCAGGCAACATGTGCAACTTCTTGTTATGGGTTCTCTCGTAGGTTTGAGGCCTTGGTTCGCTACAGCTTTGCTCGCATATATTATCTAGGACAGAAATTTGATTTCTTTCTAAGGCTTTCTCTCATGTTTTACATACTTCTCGAAAGCCTATTTTTGAATGTGATACGGGTGAGTATTCAGCCTTGTGAGTCAGTCATCTCAAGGGGGGCTATAGGTTATGATAATGTTGGCCAAGGTGGCAGAAGAGGTATGGAGAAGGTTGTGATGATACACATAGTAGCAAAGGAAATTAGGATGTGAAATATGCTACAATTGTGGGGACCGAGGACATTTGTTGTTCAAATGTTGGAAGCTACATGGCAAACCTCCAAGTAATCAGGTTGCTAATGTAGTTTCCAACCCTGAGCCTGTATTTCGGTCGTCATCTCATCCAGTTGAAGGGAAGATGGTTATGAAGTGAGATGAAGAGTATACCTATAATACTTGGCTTTAGGTATATTAACCGTTATCTACCTCCCACTACTACTTCGCTCAAAAAGGTAAGCCTATTGCATGTCTTTTTTCCTTGCGTTGCAAATTGGGTTATTGATTCTGCTGCAACCGTCCATACGACAGTGATGCTGGTATTATATCTTCATTTACCCCTTGCTTGAAGTATTTTTTGAATTGAGGTTCTCGTTCAAAACAGGGCATTTTTCTTTCTCAAAGGACTCCAAAATATGAAGCTTAGAGTTGAGGACAGTGAAGAATCGACTCATCCAGAGGTGTATTAGAGAAGCTGGTGGGGAAGTTGAACTATTCAGTTGTGACTAGACCTGACATCGCGTTTTCTGTAAGTATAGTTAGCCAATTAATGTCATCTCCATGATCTACCTATTGGGAGGCCGTGGTGAGAATCCTATGGCATCGATATTATTGGCACGCGATAGTAGAGAAATTTTGTGATTGTGTATTTGTCAGAGGCAACTTAGTATTTTGATGATATAAGAAGCAACCGGTGGCATCGAGGTCGAGTGCAAATGCGGAGTATAGAATCGACATGTAAGTTGGTATGGACTCACCATGTACTCAATCGACATGCGAGTCGGTATAGGCTCGGCAGATACTTGATGAGGTTGGACTTGGTAGTTCAACTCCTACACAGTTGTGGTGTGATAATTAGGTAGCTATCCATATAATCGTGTTTAATCGTGTGTTCCATGAATGCACAAAGCATATTGAGTTGAGTATCACTTCGTGCTGAGAAGTTTTTTAAGAAAAATTATTGCCACTGTTATGTCAAAGTCTGGTGAGCAACTTGCTGATGTGTTTACCAAGTCTTTGAGTGGAAACTGGATAACTTGTTTTTGTATCAAGCTGGAGATGCATGACATTTTAGCTCCAGCTTGAGGTAGAGTGTTAGAGATTAAGGGGTTTAGAGAATAAAGATACTATGAAGGGTGCTCATTGTAACATTGTGTTTTTATGTTCACATATATAATACCCTAGCCTAACTCTTCTGAGGGTTACGCCTTCCCAGATCTCTTCTATTTGTCTCTTTCTCTTTAATCTGATAACAGTAAGAATCTTCGTTAAAGAAAAGCAGTTAAAACTTGCAAGCTATTTGTGGTTCTCATTCTGTATGATCAGTTGAAATGTTCTCCGTTTACATGCATTATACATATTATTATGGGTTTATACATACTGATCCAGGTCATATTATCTTGGGTGGGTTTAAGGAGCAATTGTTTCAAGATATGGTGGTCATTAGTCTGATGTGCATGGAATGATTGAGATTCCATTTTTTATGCCAATGTCTTACAGGAAGACGGGAAGGATGAAACTCATTTTCATGTTGCTGTCAGTTGTATTGCACAATCTCTCAAAACTCAAATCATTAACAGGTCGGACGACGAAATTGCTATATGCTTCTTCAATACTGTAAGGATTTGATTCAGATGAACTAAAACATTACTTTCCGTAAATCACTTCTATGTAACGGATATATATATATATTTTTTGATTTACTGTGTACCTATATACTGCTTCATTCGTGGCATTCACCCCTTTAGTGTATTTTATGATGATTTTTCTGTAATAGTCAGATGTTGGATTAGTTTGGAAGCTTTTGATTTTCTATTTTAATGTCAAGTCTAGATGAGAGTAGACCTTTTCTTTAATAGTAACAAAAAGACTACAACAAGTTTAGAGATCATATTTCCTTTGAGGTGACAATCAAGATTGTGTAACAGTCGATATAACTGAATAGGCGAAATTAATGACTGAGAATAAGTGTGGACCGGATGGATCGGAAGAGTGAGTGGAGCTGATATGGCTAGTTCTGTTTTCTGAAGAAATTAACAGGAATTAACAAATGAAATGCCTTTATAAGCAAAACAAAGAAGAGAAGAGGGGGTTGGGGCATAATTATTAAAGGCGAGAGGCATGTGAGAGGTATTTTTTTAAGGCGAATGGCGGGAGACCAAAAGGCGAGCTAGGCGATAAATTAGGAAAAATAATTTTAAAATATTATATATTATAAAATATTTCATAAACTAGTTATAAATAAAATTAACTCCAGTAACTAAGCTCACAAATAATAACAATAACACTTTTAAGTTTAGTATTTATACCAAAAACTACATTTTTTTCTTAAAAAATGATAGGTTTCTTTAATAACCATCCGGATACTCTTCGAATCAGCCAACCAATCTCAGACCTCACCTGAGCAGGAGCCGGCGACCTTGTCTGTGCAAGTCCGGCAAGGTTTCTCCAGCGCCAGCGCATGGCAGCTTTCCGGCGGTGGAAATGGCACACATCTGACCGTCTCCTCAAGGCGATGACCACTGTGTCCTTGGATTGGTCAAATATTGAGCTGATTGGTTTAGATCTAGAAAAATATGTCCAGATCAAAAAAGATAAAATTTCCAGATTTGTTTAAAAATACAAGGTTTTAGGGCATGTCACAAAGGCGTTGCCTTTGCACGCCTCTCGCCTTGCTCCCAGTTGAGAGAGGCAAACACCTCGACCTCGCCTTCCATAAAACGTCTCGCCTTACCAAATTTGAGGCGCCAATGCCTCGCTTCCCACCTCGCCTCAGGCAACCAAGGCGAGCGCCTTTCATAACTATGGGTTGGGGGCATTGAGAGCCTGTATAAGATACCTGTATTTCGGTACCATTATTATAATGAACATTTTATGCAATCTGTAAGTTAGAAACTAATTAAAAATACTGACTATGATAATACCTAATTGCTTAATTCAATCAGAAACATGATTGCCTACTTTAAATATGGTCTTGACAAGTATTAGCTAGTTTAACTCTTATGTTACTTGGACTCGGCTTAGAGGATCGGATACGGGTGTGGATTTGGGTGTCGGATCTGCCAAAATTTAAAGATTTTGCAAAAAATTGCCACACCCACACACATGTCGTGTCATGTCGACATGGGTACTTTGGCAAAAGTGAAGAGTCGAGTTAGCATAGGTTTTACTGAACTTTTTAGCCTAGACAACGTACCCAGGTAGTACTTCCTCACACTATCTAGTGATTTGACGAGCACATTTTTTTTTCTGAAAACTCCATGTATATGAGGTATGTTATTAAGAAGGAGAAATTACTTAATTGTTTGTGTTTTATATACCATTTAGCTTTAGCGCTCCTTAGTCTCGAAATCTAAGCTGCTTGCTTCCACCTTTTGTCAGAGATTCTGCAACCCCCACTCTCTGGTTCTATGCTAAACTAATAAGGAAAATCTTTGTTTTTTAGTGTTCCAAATTTCTCTCCAGATTCCTCCATCCTCTTGAAAAGGTATTCTGAGTGTAGGTTGGCTCCTTGCCTCATCAGCTGAAACTCAGTATGGGATTGTTTCCCACTAAACTGCAGGCACAAGCCAGCTGATAGAAGAAATTAAGTCGTTTCAGCCTGAATTGGCAATATCTCGATAAGAACTTTGCCACTTGTTTGTCTTAAAGGTAACTCGGGTGAAACTAGAGAAGGCAGAAGGACATCTCTTATTAAAATCTCACTTTCTCAGTCCACCCATGACTTGGACAAAGTTAGATGAACTCACATACTGCAACTGGATGCCTGCTACCCTCTAGATTCAGAGATTTACCTCTGCTTTTGCTACATTGGAACTCCTCTCGTCAGATCCGGAGAGATCTGCTGTGATTAAACCTCCTTCAGCTCTAGGCTTCGATTTGGCTTCAGTTTGGTCTTTGGGGATTCAAAGATGGGCTGAATTGAATGTCTCACCTTTTCACTTTCTTGGACATCTCGTGAGGGGTTCCAATAAAGCTGAGATATGCATAGTTTTCAGTTCTGTTTGTATGCTTTGTTTTGCCTCTATCACTCTCTCTTTCGTGTTTCTTTGATCGGTGTTCTTTAGGAGTTCTCACTGTAATTTTTTTATGACAGTATCACTTCTCTAACATATCTGGTGTTATACACAGATCCAAAGTCTGCTCTTTGCTCGTCTCTATCCCCACTCCCCCCTCTTTTTCTGGCTCATGCCTGTTTCTGTTGAACTAGTTTCTTTTATTAGTAAGTGCGACAATACTGGTGTTAACCTTTGGACCATGCTACTCATAGTAGATAGCACTTGTTTTAGTCTAACTCTAGGTTTTGGCTTTTGTTGCTTTTTTATATTCGTGGCTTTGGCTTGAACGTACTTATTCATCTGTTTTATTCTTTTACCTGGCTGGACCATTGATTATTGCCTCAATTCGCTATGGATGAGGAATCTGGTTCACGATTAAATTCTGCCTTTTTCTAGTTCTGACTTCCTTCCCTCGGTACTCTAAGAAGGGTGTAGAAGGAGTGATGGACCAATCCAGTTATTATAGTTCTCATTTTTGATACATATATAAATTATGGTTCATATCTGTTAGATATATATTTGAGTCAAGCTTAGTCAATAAGTTAGTAACGGGCCTTGGGCCATACCATTAGGTATAAGTACCGTCTATGTAATGGTCAGCTTGAATTGAATAGACACAAGATTTCTCTCTTTCTCTCCATCTAATTTGTTTCTCCTTCGCTTATTTCTTCCTTGTTGTACACTAACATAACATCAGGTCTATAAATACTGATACACAACATACACTACAAGAAAGAAAGAAATCAGAAAGCTAGCTCGCTGTCGGCAGCAACATGCTCCTCTGACGTCGGCATGTACGGATAGATCTTAGGCATGAACTGTTAGAGTTGTGATTGAGCAAAAGAGGCTGGATGAAGGATCTGACCATAGGGTTTTGGTCGGAATACTGAGGCGAGCACAGCAGGATCAGCGGCGTTGTCATCGAGAAGTTCACGCCCGTCGCACGCCACAGACAGCCTAGGGTTCTGGCATCACGCGCTGTCAGTTGCCATTGCGTGTGGAAGTTTTTCGGGCAGCGATTTGTTCCGGCAGGATTGGATTTCTTGTTCAAGATCATCTGTAGAATATTTGGTGTGTTTCAGGGATTGTTGAATGGTGTTTTAGGTTAACTACTCAGTTTTGTGTGCTCTGGTGGGTGTGAAGCCATTGCTAATGAGTTTTTCCTTGATGATTTGTTGGTCTAGGGTTTGATTTAGCTGATTGGTTTTGGAATTGTTGGTAAAAATTGCTTGTTAAACTGAGTACCGTGGATCTCTAAAAAAATAAAAAAGAAAAGATAAATTTTGTTAATTACGCAACGTGATTGGACAGGACTGTTAAACTTGGATGGAAAACATACAATACTGTAAAAGTGGAATAATAAGGTCTGTTTGACGGATTGGTTTATTGGGGGGTCTGATTGGCAGATTGGTTACTTTTAAGGGTCTGTTTGACAGATTGGTTATCTTGGAGGACCTGTTTGACAAATTGAGTTGTTTGATTATGGAAGTTGTATTAGACGGAACATAGAAGATGTGTCTAGCAAGTTAACGTTTGATGTGCTGAAAATTAAATTGCAACAACTAGGGCAAGAGTACCCTGCCGTATCAAGTAATAAAGTGTACGTAAGTACGAGTTATTGATCCCACAAGGAATGCACGTAATTTTCACTCCAAATAAGTACCGAAATTGAGCTAGCTAATTATATTTGAGCGAAAATAAATTGAGAATAAAAACTAAAAAAACTAAAAATAAAAGAAAGCAATTAATATTTACAAATGTCACAAAATGGTTTGGCAACAACAAATCAAGATAAAAGATAGGATTTTAGGAATGCTATATTTTCTAGTCTAGCTCGTGATTAATTTAATCTTCTCTCTGCTCTCCTTTTACTCAAGTCTTGGTAGTCGGGCGCACGTTAATGATATTCACTACGGGCTCTCGCATCTTATAACGAGTCTAGCTACCAATTCCTACTATGGGCTCTCGCATCTTATAGCAAGGAAAGATAGCCGCATTATCGATCAAGTACCCCATGACTATCTAAGAACGCTCGATACCTCTTGGTCAAGCCTTAGACAATTATTGTGTTATCCGAATTAATAGGACGGGCTCTTGCATCTTACCCTATAATTCTAGAAATCATCTAACGGGTCATGACTCCCATTAAAAGCATTAAGATCACACAATAAATACCAAGAATATAGGTAATAGTGGGTAGAGAAATAATCTCTCTATTTTTCTACAAGGCATGCTGGTAACTGGGACATGGTTAAAAATCCTAATTTCCTACCTCTCGGTAGAGTGATCGCTTCACAAAACAAGTACTCCCATGGCTATCGGTGTTTTTCAGGCACCAACTACTAATTTGTTCGGTCCGAAATGCAAGGTAGCTCTCGCGAATCCAAACATTTCTCAAATTATTTAATTAGTGGCCAATTAATTAAAAGTCACAAATTAATAACCTAGCATGCTTGTATACTAAATAGAGAGAGATAAAATTAAATCACTACAACAACATAGAAAAATAATTGCTTTCCATAAATCATTAAGCACAAAACCAATTCCACAATTACAAAATCATTCAACCCAAAAAAATATCTAAAATATAAATCGGAAGAATTTAACCGACAAAGCCGCGAGCAATGTCGAGATCAGGGGTTGAAATCACTTGTAGAAGCTTCGTTGGCCCTTGATTTGAAGCTCCAAACCTTTAACGGAGATCAATTTATGGAGGAATGGAGAGAATTTGGGGAAGAAAGCTACAGCCCCAAAGGGGCTTTACAGCCCGCCTGGGACTGTCTGTTCTGGTTTGGGGCTGCTGGGCGTATAAACGAATGAATGGCAAAGAGGATACATCAAGCTGGGGGCAAAATGGGAATTGTATAAATGCTTTAGGGCTAAAATGGGAGGAGAAAGGAGCTGGGACGGGCTGCTGAAGCTGGGCTGATCCGGATGGAAGTTGGCTGATGGATGGTGGGCTGGTGGATTGGCTGGTTTAATGGAAGTGGGCTGAATGAGAAAGAAGTGGCTGGTGGAGCGAATGGGCTGGATTGTGAGGGAAGGGGGAAATGGAGAGATGGCTGGTTTGGGCTTGGGCAGGGGTGGATGGATGGGCTGAGCTAGAAGGGGGACCGCGGGTTGAGCTGAGAGGAGGAATGGGTAGATAGGCCGGATCCGGGCGGTGCTCCAAGGGAGAGGACGCGTGTCCTGGGCAGCTGGTGGGCGGACGCGTGGCAGCCTGTGGGCGCTCCACCGCATTAATGAAATGTTTCATTAATTGCTCTGGTGCCCCTGGTTTAGAATCTGTCTCCCAAAGTCCTTGTCCTCCCAAGCTTCTCATTTTCGTCCTCCGTTAGCTCTGTTAGCCCACCGTTAGCACATTTTGCCTTGAAAAACTTAACGGACTTTGACTCAATAATTTATAGCTCAACTTTAAAGCCTGAAATTGCCTCAAACTTCATGCTAAAATCTTTGAATGCTTGTTAATATCTTGGAAACCTACATTAAAGCACAATACACAAATAATAATATTCCCAAGCATAATTAATTCTAAAATAGCACAAAATAAAAGAAAATAAAGGAAAAAATTAGTGAAAATCTTGAGCTCATCAACGTTGACAAAATACTTGTGGTGTTTTTGGAGGTAATGACCGGGAGCCTCAACAACCTTCTTTCTCCTCTTCTAATACAACTTTTGCCAAGTCCAGTTAAGTAGTAGCATGTTTTTCTTCATCACCTAGACATTGGGTTATTGATTCGGGGCCACTGATCATATGACGAGAGATCCTAGTTTGTTGTCTAGTTATAGGTCATTGAATAAGTATAATATAGTTACTTTAACAGATAGTTTATCCTCCACAATATTGGGGAGTGGTAGTGTCACTGTTACTTACTCCTTCTCTGTCATTATCACGTGTTTTATACTTGTTAATTAAAAAAAGAAGAGACAAATAAAGTATGATTTGGAAGCCGTAATCTTAAAATGGTTAGGCTAGGGTATTTATAAACATGTGAATATAAAACATAATGTTACGATTAGCACCCTTCATAATTCCTCTTATTCACTAACAATCCCCCTCAAGTTGGAGCATAAATATCATGCATGCCCATAGTTATGGCTCGCTTGAGGCAAGGGTACGTCGCCTCTTGAAGCCAGACAAGGCGATGTTGAAGAAGCGAGCCAAGGAGATCGCCTCTGTTGCGTAGGCAAGAGGCGAAATGCTTGAAAAGGCGAGGGGAGGCGAGCAACTAACCTTTCCGGCCCATATCCGAAGGTTTTTGGCCAGATTTGAAGTTTTCCGGCCTAGATCTAATCGATTTTAGCCAAGATTACTAGATGTGAAGGTTTTGAACTCAGATCCGAAGGTTTCCGGCCAGATCTAAAGTTTTCCGGCCTAGATCTACCTCTAGATCTTTTATACTTACCCAATCTAAGGCTACAGATGCGATGGCCTTGACATGGCGACCTTGTTTGTGGCTTCGCCATCGCCGGAATAGTTCTTACGCGCCCCATGTGAATGCCCGGCGCCAGAATATTTTGCCGGGCCTAGGCAGACTTGGTCACCAGCGCATATACATCTTGGTCCCTTGCTTGGTTTTTAGATTTGGGGAGTTTCAAGCTGTTTTTGATTCTGTTGTCACTGTTTAAAGCTTTATCACATAGTGGTTGGAAGTCCGCTATAGAAGAGGAAATGAAGACTCTTAAGGCTAATGAGATTTGAGACTTAGTCTCCCGTCCCGAAGAAAAGAAGGCTATTGGGTGGAAGTAGTAAAAATGAATCCTGATAGAACAATTGCACGGTTAAAAGCTAGATTAGTTGCTATGGGTTATGCCAAAGTGTTTGACATAGATTACATGGACACCCACTCTCCAGTTCTATTCGTCACTTGATTTCTCTATATGCTTCTATTAATTGGCTCTTATATCAATAAGATATGAAGAATGCTTTTCTTCACGGTGATTTACAGGAACATCTATATATGGAGCAACCTCCTCGGTTTGTTTCTCAAGGTGAGTGTGGCGTTAAAGTGTGCAAGTTGAGGAAGTCATTGTATGGGTTGAAATGGTCCCCTTGTGCTTGGTTTGGACGGTTTAGTGATGTAGTAATAGAGTATGGGTTGCATGGAGTACATGTGACAACGTTGTGTTCTTTCGCCATAACGACAGTGGATTGTGTTATGTTGATCGTTTATGTTGATGATATTGTGATTACATGTTGTGATTTACAGGGGATTGATGCGCTCAAAACTTGTCTTCAGGCGAAGTTTCATACAAAGGACTTGGGTAGTTTGAAATACTTTCTTGGGATCGAAGTATCTTGGTCCAAGAAAGGGATATTGTTATCACAAAGAAAATATGTGCTTGACTTGCTTGAGGAAGTTGGATTGCTAGGATAAAAACCATGTGACACCCGAATGGATCCTAATGAAAAGCTTGTAGTAGGTGCGGGGGAGACATTTGAAAACCCAGAGGTTGGTTGGTAAGTTGAATTATCTTGTAGTCACTCGTCCAGATATTGCTTTTTGTTTGAGTGTGGTAAGTCAATTTATATAAGCTCTTACTATTGCTAATTCGAATGCATTAATTCGGATTGTGAAATATCTAAAAGGATCACATGGTAGAGGTATCTTGTACACAGATCATGGACATATGTAAGTAGATGCTTTTTTAGATGCTGATTGGGCTGGGTCACTAAGTGATAAAACGACCTGGCGATATTGTGTATTTATGGGTGGGAATTTAGTGTTTTGGATTAGTAAGAAACAAAGTGTGGTTGCCACATTGAGTGTAGAATCTGAGTATCCAGCAATGGCTCTAACCACTTGCGAACTTCTGTGGGTATAACAGTTGGAGGAAATTGGTTTTGGGGTTGTTTTGTCAATGAAGTTGTGGTGTGTTAATCAATCCGTGATGCATATCTCCACTAATCCAGTATTCCATGAAAGGACTAAGCACACAGAGGTTGATTGTCGTTTTGTGAGTGAGAAAATTTAACAGAAGCTGGTTTCTACTTCGTCTGTGCCCGGGAGAACAACTTGCTGATTTGGTTACTGAAAGTCTTACTCGTGTGAGGGTAGTTTATATTTGTAAAAAGCTGGGCATGATAAATATCCACGCTCCAGCTTGACGGGAGTGCTATATATATATATATATATATATATATTGGTCAGATTGAACTGAATAGACAGAAGATTTCTCTCTCGTTCTCTCCGTCAAATCTGTTTCTCCTTTGCATAACAATATCCATGAAACTGATACTGATAATGATTAGAAACTTTACCAGCTGAGAGTAATCAAAACGAGTCTTCAGTTTAATGACAATTGTTTTTGGGCCCTAGTTTAGCTTTCTATTTACATCTTATGCATAACCATGCTTTAGATATTGCCATCATGGATTCTTCAGGACTCTTTATTCCTAATTACAATTTTTTATAATCATACATTACTTATAAGTTTCTCGTTTTACTTATTTATATCATATCTTAAAATGCATAGTATGCTATTTATTTTATAGTTCATTTCCACACAACTGTATTCGTTGTTCATTTGCATCATTTGCAGAGAGAAAAGGAGAACTTGCAGGATCTGATCGCTGTTTATGTGTTTAATGTTGCTGAAAGAGAGTATCTAGACAGGCCAACCGCGCGGCTTATCAAAGAATTTGAGTGCATAGAAGGTGAGTACCTAGGTGTGATCTCACCTAGTTTGTAGCATATTTTCATTTTTATATGGGAACCATGATTTATCAAGTTCATAAGGTAGTATGTTCACTTGGATGTCATTTCCATGTTCAATCTTTTAGTGTTTCTTAGTGCCTCCATATGTTATTATTGTTATATTTTTTTTGGTATTTTGCTAATTCCTTTCATCAGTAAGGTTTTGTAAGTTCTACTCTAGACTCAAGTCTAATATGTTCTTTTTCATTTTTTTGATAAGTAATAAGTTTTGATTTATAATTGATGTAGTCACTTTTCATTTTATTTTATTTGCACATGACCTTTTTAACCCATGCCTTTTAATTCTATGGTTGCTTATTCCAGGGTAGTTCCTTATTCAACGATTTATATAGTTTTAGATACAACCAATAGTTAGTTGAATGTTTTAAAGAATGTGGATTCTGCTCCTATCTATGACGTATGAAGACTGGCTTGTCTTGAAAGAACAAGTGTCAGTATGCCTATGTCTATCTTCTCAAACAAAGATTGCTGTGCTAAGAATCAGGATAGCATCACGGGAAGAATCAGGATAGCATCACGGGATTTTTCTTATAAACCACCCCCATTCTGTTGTTTCAAGACAAAGCAAAAAAGTTGGATAATGTATCATGAAATGAGTGTTATCCTTTCCTTTTGGGTTTGTGCTTAAATGAGTTTCTCTTGAATGGATGCAAAATTATGTAGATATAGAAGTAGACTGCTATACACACACACACACACACACACACACACACACACACACACATATATATATATATATATATATATGGGGGAGTATTTAATGGTTACTTTTTTTTTTAACCATCAATGGTTACTATCATTATCAACCATTGGATCAAAAATCAAAGGTTGAGATTTAATACATTAAATGACTCACCTACTTGCATTAATTACATTTTCCAACTAACCATTAAATCTCAACCTTTAATTTTTGATCCAATGGTTGATAATGATAGTAACCATTGATGGTTAAAAAAAAAAGTAACCATTAAATACTCCCCTATATATATATACATATATATATATATATATATATATATATATATATATAAGAAAGATATAGAAGTAAGCACTATTCCAGAAATTTTAAAAGTGATCAAGATGGTGTAGTGGCAGGAAAACGTCGAAACCTTGTTATTCACAGGAGACGAAGTCTGAGTGGTATCAGATATATATTTGAGTCAAGTTTAGTTAATAAGTTAGTAACTGGCCTTCGGCTGTACTGTTAGGTTCAAGTACCTGTGTCTATGTTTTGATCAGAATTGAATTGAATACACAAGATTTCTCTCTCTCTCTCTCTCTCCTTTTCATATTTCTTTCTTGTACATTAACATGGTATTAGAGCAATAAGTACTGATACACAACATTCACAACAAGAAAGAAAGAAATCAGAAAAGCTAGCTCGCTGATGTCAGCATGTGCAAACAGATGTTGGGTATGAACTGTTGTGGTTGAGCAAAAGAGGCTGGATGAAAGATTTTACCGTAGTGTTTTTGTTGGAACACTGAGACGAGCAAAAGAATTACTGTTGTTGTCATCCAGAATTTCATGTGCAGCCATGCGACAGCCTAGTGTTCTGGCATCACGCGCCACAGTCTCTTGCGGGTGTGGAAGTTTTTCTTTCAGCGATTTGTTCCGCCAAGTTGGATTTATCATTTAAGATAATTTGTTGAATATTTGGTGTGTTTTGGTGATAGTTGAATGGTTTTGTAGGTTCATTAGTCAGTTTGTTGTACAATCGTGGGTGTGAAACCATTGCCAATCAGTTTTTCTTTGATGAATTGTTAATATAGGGTTTGATTTAGTTGATTGATTTGGGAATTTGTTGCTGCAGATTTCTTGTGAAACTGATTAGTGTACCGCAAATTTCTAAATAAAAAAAAATTGTTAATCACCTGAAGGAATTGGACAGGACCGTTAAACTTGGACGGAAAACATTGAATATTGGTTAAAGTGGAATAATAAGGTTTATTTGGCGGAATAGTTTATTTGGGGGCTCTAATTGATAGATTGGTTATCTTGGAGGGTCTCTTTGAGGCCTGTTTGACAAATTGGGTTGTTTGATTATGGATAGTTGTATGAGACAGAACATAACAGATGTGTCTGCGCAGTTCAGGTAGTTTGGGTTGACAGATGGCGGTGGTTATCTTGGAGGTCATGGAGGCCATGGTGTTTTTTGATGTAATGACCGGGAGTCTCGACGACCTTCTTTCTCCTCTTCTAAAATGACTAGCCAAGTCTGGTAAAATCGTAGCATGTTTTTCTTCATCACATTTTTTGCTCGTAACCTAGGCATTGGGTCATTAATTCAAGGGCCATCCATCACATTAATTCAAGGGTCATCGATCACACAATGGGAGATCCGAGTATGTTTTCTACTTAAAGGTCATCGAATAAATGTACTAGAATTACTTTGGAAAATGGTTCATCCTCCACAATATTGGGTAGCGGTAGTGTCACTATTAGACAACAATATTGGGTGGCGGTAGCGGTAATGTCACTATTAGTCCTTGGTCATTATCATTTGTTTTATAATTACCCAAGTTTTCATTCAACACATGTTTGTTGGTCGAATACAAAGTCTTTTCATTATTGTGTTTCCTTTTTCTCCACGATAACATGGTAGGTTTTTGGTAGAGAAGGTGAATCTAATGGGCTGTATCTTGTATCTCCTAGATGAAATTGTTGCTACTTATCCAACTTTTGTGGCTTTAGTTGTGTGTCAAAACACATTGTCCTTTTCCAAACTGCTTTGTGATTATGGTCATCCTTCCTAACCAGTATTAAAGAGGTTGTGTCTTGAGTCAGAATCTATATCCATTCTAGAGTGAGTCATGTGAATTTACTAAGCACCATTGTGTCCCATATCCTCCTAGAGTCAATATAAGGATGCATCCTTATTTGAGTTCGTCCATTTTGGACCCTCTCTCCAAAACTAGTGTTAGATATTTTTTTACATTTGTTGATGATTATTTGAGTATTTGGTTTGATTATATTTAATGAAATCCAGAAATGAGTTACTTGAAATATTTTACTCTTTTGTGTTGAGATAAACACTCATTTTAATTTCCCTATTTAACCTTCGGAGCGACAATGCTAAAGACTATTTCTCTAGGTTCTTCTCTTCTTATATGTCACGAAATGAGTTTATTCATCAATCTTCATGCATTGATACCCGTTAACAGAATGATGTTGCTGAACCAAGGATCGCCACTTGTTGGAGGTTGCCAAAGCAGTAACGTTACGAATGAATGAACCTAAGCCGTTTTGGGCCGATGCTGTTCATACTCTACTTTCATTATTGATGTTCTTCCCTCTTCTGCTCTTAATGGACAAATTCCCTTTCTTCTTTTCAGTCAATAATCCCAATTCCTTCTAAGGCATTTGGGTATACTTGTTTTGTCTAGGATATTTGACCACTGGGTGAGTGAGCTGGATCCTAGGGCGTTGAAGTGTGTGTCTGTAGGTTATTCTAGTACATAGTAAGGGTATAGGTGTTATTACCCTAATTTAGGTCGGGATTTGGTGTCGCGTGATGTTACTTTCTTTGAGTCTAGTTCGTAATAGTCAGGCACCATCCTCTATTTCTGAGCTTACGTCATCTGATGATTCCTCATTACAGTATCAGATGATTTCCTCACGTATACGATGGTTTGTTCTATGAGTTCAGAGGTTGGTCTGAACTCTTAGGTACAATCTCGCCATCCTATCACACAAGTGTATACTCGATGTCCCCTTGTTCCTTTCACAAAACCAGTAGTTGCAGATTCACTCTAGATTCACTCACATTGCTGGCTCCCACATCATCAGGACCATAATTTCGTATTTCCTTGTAGTTCTCAAGAAAGGTAAATCTACATGTACATATCCTGTTGCCTCCAGTCTCTCTTATGTATACCTATCTACTTCATCTCGTTTCTTTATTGCCTCTCTTGATTTCGTGTTGCACCAAAAACAATCTTTGAAACTTTATCTCATAGTAGTTGGAAGTCAGCTATAGAAGAGGAAATGAAGGCTCTTGAGGCTAGTTAGACTTGGTGGGAGGATGAGCTTCATCGGCCTTTACATGCTGCAAGTTACTACTTGAATCTTGGATTTTTCTACAAAAATCCAAACATAGAGAATGACAAGGAGGTTAACGATGGGCTCTTCGAATGTATTGAGAGATTAGTTCCGACACATGACATACAAGATAAGATTAGTGAGGAGTTGACTTCTTATAAGAATGCGGATGGCCTATTTGAGAAGATGATGGCTATAAGGCAACGAGATACAAGGTCACTAGGTACATAAATACTTCACACATTATTTAATGTGAAATTGTGAACTCATTTTAGTATTTTACTAATGAGAATAAATTCTTTCAATAGTTGAGTGGTGGAGGAGTTATGGTGGAGGGACTCCAAATTTACAGAAATTTGCCATCAAGATTCTTAGCCTAACTTGTAGTGCATCCGGTTGTGAGAGAAATTGGAGTTTTTTTTAGCATGCAAGTACTAAATACTAATTACTTACGTATAAAATTTTGTTTAGTTACTTGACAAAAAAAAGATATAGAAACAATTACTATGCTTGTGCTTATTCTCAATAAATGGTGCATTACATTTGACTGGTTCATAGCAAAAAAAGGAATTGATTGGCTCAAGTTAGATTAAATGATTTGGTTTTCGTGAAGTAGAGCCTTGAGACGAAGATACGATCTTTGAGATACAATTGATCCAATTTCCTTGGATGAAATTGATGATGACAATGAGTGGTTAGTCGATGAAAATGATGAAGTGACTCAAGATGGTGCTAGTGAGGACATGTTTGATGATGGTCTCTCTTGGCAGCAAATAAGTAGAGTTTGTGGAGTTGAGGATCCTATCTATTCGACAAGGACAAGATCTCTCCCATTTTCTTCACACCAGCAAGTCATTTAAGTCATCTACACCGAGGTGCTAGTAGTTCAAGGCAAAGGACAAGCACCACGAGGCGTGGATTGCGGATTGGCGCTTCAAGTACTTCTATTACACATACCATTCATGTTGTAGATGAAGATTATGAAAGTGATCGAGAGGAGGAAGAAGAAATTGAAGCGGTTAATTCCGTGAATGAAGATGATGATAGGGCCCTTGGATTCGGGGGTCGAGATGTTGAGGCTTTTTAGCTTCTTAGTTCTCTTTTGATTTCCATGACTTTAGTTCTCTTTTGATTTCCATGACTTTAGTTTCACTTGCTTTGATAACTATTTATTTTCTTGTTTGAAGCTTTAATCAAGTTCATTAATTGCATTGGAATTTCAACTATGAACGATGAAATTGTGTTATTGATAGTCTGTTTAGAACTTAGTTTCATGTATTATGCTCACTTGTAACATGTTTTGTTGAGATTAGTTAAGTTATATTTTTTTATATTTATTTTATATATTTTTTATGCATTTTTCCTTAATGTGCACCTTTTGCTTGCCTGCCTCTCTCCCGAAAAATGTACCTCTCTCCTTTCGCCTTTGATTACTATGCGTAACCCTCAAATGGTTTGGCTAGGGTATTTATACATACATGAAATATAATGTTACAACTGATACCCTTCATAATACCCTTTATTCACTAACACTCCCCCAACTTGTTACTAATATAATTCAACCTATTTCCAACCAAAGACTTGGTATGAACATCAGCTAGTTGTTCGCCTCGCCCGACTTGACATAACTTGTGACAATAACCTTCGGTTCTAGCTTCTCTCGAATGAAATGATAGTGAACCTCAATATGTTTTGTGTGATCATGAAACATAGGATTTGACGCAATATGGATAGCTCTCTAATTATCACTCCGTAACTGCATAGGTGTTGAACTGGCAAACCCTATCTCATCAAGTATTTGGCGAATCCACATCAACTTAGTGAGTAGATTGTGGGGATGACATGAATTGGCCGACTATACTTACTGGAAATGCAATGTCGGGTCTAGTTACAGCTAAATAGTTCAACTTTCCTTCAAGCTTACGATTCCTCTCCGGATGAGCCAATTCTTCACCATCATCAACTCTAAGCTTTACATTTGTCTCCATAAGGGTGGGTTTCAGCTGGTTTTGCCTCTAATATCCCATTGTCTTGCAGGTCAAGTACATATTTCCGTTGAGAAAGGAAGATGCCTTGTTTCGAACGAGCAACTTCAATTCCCAAAGAGTACTTCAAGTTCCCCAAGACTTTTGTTTGAAATCTTTCATGAAGAAAAGACTTTAGAGCACGAATACCATCACTATCTCCACGAGTAATAACTCATCAACATAAACGGCTAAGAGAATACACCCTGCATCTTGAGGATAAAAGACACAATGATTACCGCTGCACCGCATAAGGCCAAACTTTAACACTACCTCACTAAACCGTCAAAACCATGCTCTAGGAGACTGTTTTAAACCATACGACATTTTCAGCTTGCAAACCATCCTTGACTCCCCCTGACCAACAAACCCAGGTGGTTGTTCGAGATAAATCTCTTTATGCAAATCACGTGAAATGCATTCTTCACATCTAGTTGGTGAAGCAGCCAATGGTAGGATGCAGCAAGAGAAACAAGCAACCGAACAGAAGCTCACTTTATAACCGGAGAGAATGTGTCAGAGAATCCACACCACCTTTGCTACTAGACGAGCCTTCAAGCTAGCTAGGAACCATCGGGATTCACCTTTATTGTGTATACCCACTTACAACCGATTGCACATTTACCATCTGGCAATGGAACCAAATTCCAAGTTTGATTATTCTCAATAGCATTCATATCCTCTTCCATGGCTGTCCTCTAGCTAGGGTGAGCCACTGCCTTAGACTTAGGAATAGGATAAGAATCAAGTGAACTAATAAAAAGGAAGACAGATCAGAGTAACTAACATAGTTAGCAGTGAAATATTGTGCACAACTACGCTTACCTTTTCTAAGGGCAATCAGAACATCTAAATCAGATAGTGGGGGCACCAGAGTGTTAGGACATATGAGAGGACTGGCTCGGTAGGGACCGCATCAAGAGGAGCTCGTAAAGTCTCCGCTTGTGCACGTCGAGAGTAGACCTGCTGAATGGGGGGATGAGAGGGAGGTACATGATGTGGAACAGGAGACCGAATAAAGTGATAAATAAGGAAATCATCATTTGACTCGGAAGATGATGATGCGACCGATAGCGTAGAATAAAAAGATTGTAATTCAAAAAATGTGACATCAAGGGAGACCAAATAACGATTCAATTCAGGAGAAAAACAACGCTACCCCTTTTGAGTACGAGAATAACCCAGGAAGACACACTTGAGCGACTTGGGATCCAACTTAGTGATATGTGGACGGTGATCCCGAACAAAACAGACGCATCCAAATATTTTAGGTGACACAGAGAACGATTGAGAGGGAAATAAGACGTGATACGGGATCTCCCCCTGAAGAATAAAAGGGCATTCGGTTAATAAGATGACACACAGTCAATACTGCATTAGCCCAGAATGGCTAGGGCACTTGCATTTGAAAGCAAAGAGCCCTGGCACTCTCCATTAAAAGGCGATTCTTTCTTTCTTTCTGCGACCCCATTTTGTTGAGGGGTATCCGTGCAAGAGGATTCATGAGTGATTCCTTGATCATGCATTAAAGTGGAATAAGGAGTAAGAGAAATATTCTTTTGCATTGTCACTACGAAGAATTTTAATAGGCACACTGAATTGAGTCTTTATTTCAGAACAAAAACCTCAAAAGATGGAGAATAATTCAGAACGACTTCTCATTAAATAAATTCAAGTTACACGTGAAAAATCATCCACAAAGGTAACAAAATAACCATAACCAAGTTTTGACACTATTGGAGATGGACCCAAACATCAGAATGTGCTAACTCAAACTAGGCGCGCGCCCTTTTATTGAGTCAAGGAAAGTATGAAACACGATGATGTTTAGCAGACTGACACGCTTCACAATGTAATGTACACGTTTCACAATCTAACGTAGACACTGACTCTAGACTAGGACACAGTTTCTGCAGATTTGAGAGACAAAGATGACCCAGTCGACAATGTAGCTGATGCGGAGTGAGGGGAGTAACACTAGAACACGCAACAGGCGAGGGAACCACATCCAGAAAGTGAAGTCCTCTGATTCATAGCCTCTACCAATAATCCTCTTTGTCGTAAGATCCTGAAACACACAAGAATCGGGATAGAATGAGACAGCAATTATAATCATGTGTAAGTCTATTTATGTATAGTAGATTGAATGGAAAACCAGGAAGGTAAGGATAAAGATAGAGTGAGACGAGTGCTACCACTCCCCTTAACAGAAGCAACCGACCCATCGACTAAAGTGACTCTAGGCAATATAGAAAGGGCAAAGGAGGATAAAGTACCTGCATCACCAGTCATATGATCGGTTGCACCAGAATCAATGACCTATTTGCGACGCGAGGAAGAACGACATGCAGTGGTTTACCTGTGTAAACAAGAGTAGCTAGAAGAGGAAGACGAAGACGGTTGAGAAACCTGGGTATACCTAGCATACTCTTCATCCGACATGACAACAATCTTTCCTTCAGGCTGTGGAGATGACTAACTAATAGGTTCAGGATGCGACGCGACATTAGCAAACCGATTACCAATAGGTTTCTCATGTAATTTCCAAGTTGCGTTGCAAATGTCCTGTGTCTCTACAATTGTAACATAGTCTAGTATCCTGATTCCCTCTACGTCCGTGTGAATCATCACCACGACCTCCTCTACCACCTCTGCGACCACCACCACTACGACCACCATAATCATTACCTCGAGACCCGTGAAATGATCGAAGAGCAGAAGACTTACCTACATCCCTTATAATGGAGTAGGCTTGTGAGAAGCACGTAAAACCCGTGAGAAGGCCTCAGATAAGGAGCAAATCTCAGTGCTGGGCAAAATTTGTGACCGTGCAGTAGCAAACTCAGGTTGTAAACTCTAGTAAAACCCATGACAAGGAGTTGCTCACGTTGCGCCTGCATGAGCCGTAATCGGAAGTAAAGTGCACAATTCCCGAGACAACTTAAAATCCGCAAAGTACTGTCATAGTTCGATCCTTCTGATTTTGTCGAAACACATCATGGGACAAGTCATAGAAAGGATCCAGATTATCGCGGCCCGAATACAACATCTCTAAGTACTCCCAAAGATCTTTGACTGTTTTGGTATAGGAAACCAACTCCGCAACATTATCAGTCGTAGAATTCATCATCTGGCCATAGAGAAATGCATCATCCCGAATCTAAGTCTTCGCACCCTCACCTGTTTTAATGTCCGTGAGATGATCACCCTTCTCCATGCCAATGAGACTCTTACTAACCACTTTCCGCCACATTATGTAATTCGATCCATCAAGTTTTTTATCTGTAAGTTTGGTAGAAGTAGTAATGACCGCCGAAACAACCTCAGTAGCCTCTAAAATCGACATACCGATAAACACAATAAGCCAAATCACACAACGAACAAACTCGGACCAGTATAAAATAACAAATCAACCAGAAAACACTCAAATACACATCCAATGAAAAAACCAACTATACATGCAGATTGCTAATGACCAGACGACTCAGACAAGGTTGAACTCCGACAAAAATTCCGGCTGACTCGCCGGAGCTCCAGCAACTTTTTTCGGTGACAGAAAGGACACCACCAGTAGCGCCTTGGGTTGACGAATGTCACTGGCAGGCTCGTGGCTGAGATGAAAGCTGAAACGAGGCCCCTTCGACCAGATTAGGGCACGGCAAAATAAGGCTTGCAGTGTGCGTACGCCCCTACAGTGTTGCACCCTTGGCGATACCTGAGCCACGAGCCCTTCACACCCCAACCACCGTCAGCCACACCACGTCCTGGGTTGGCCTACCTCGTGATCACAGTCGCACACACTAGTGACACAACTACGTTGAGACCTCTGTCTCTAAAGAAGGTCTCTCTACGAATCATGAAGAGAGAACAAAAGAATAGAAAAAAAAAAAAAAAAAGATGGAAGAATAAGAAGTCAATCAACATAGTATTTTTTTTCTTTTTCTTTATGAAGATTCTTGCTCTAATACCATGTTAATTAACAGAAGAGAAGAAGAATAAAGTACGTTTTGGAAGCCGTAACCCTCAAATGGTTAGGCTAGGGTATTTATATATACGTGAAACATAATGTTACATCTGACACCCTTCATAATACCCTTTATTCACTAACACAACTCAATGAGCTGATTAGATGAATCTCGCTTCACAAGCTAATAGTCGAGTTGCACATGATGATTCAAGGACGGATCCTTTTCAAGAGGAGGGGAATGATGTAATCCTAAAGTCCAAGAATTGCTTTCCACAAGTCAAGGGGCTCATGTGCCAAGTTTGGAAGCCTAGGGGTGAGTTAAGACGCAACAAAAGGGTAAAAAATGACTCCAAAATGCGAGTTTTAGCACAAATAGATTCAAAAACCGGGATTTTTAAGGATTTTGTGCATTTTTGTAGGTTTTCTTTTCCTTATTGATTTAATGATTGCCCTAGATGTTTTAGGAGTTTTATTTTGAAAAGTTTGGTTAAAAACATTGATTTCTTTCCTTACGTAATTTTATTTAGGTTCCTTATGTAATAATGAGTTTTCTTGTTAGAAAAGGTTTAGGGTTTTCTTGTAGCCTATATAAAGGCGCTTTAACTTTGTAATATTTTTCTTTAGAGATACGTTTAATAATATAATTGATTGAATTAATTCAATTGTTTTCACATAATTTGTGAGTTTTAATCTCTTGGATTAGGGTTTCTTGACCATTGAACTTATCAAACTTGTTCGAGCTGCGAGTTTGTGGCTTCGTAGCTTTGGTTCCTAGTTAATTGCGACTAATGAGTTGAAGTTGTACCCAAAGGTTCTAGAGATTGGTATATCCGCTCTAGGGTTGAGGGAAAGCTCCTTTCCTTGGAAGGAAATTTGGAAATCGAAGGCCCCCTTCAGAGTTGCTTTTTTTGCTTGGGAGGCTGCGAGGGGAGCTATATTAACCGGTGACAATTTGAGAGCTCAAAAGGGAATTCACATAAACTGGTGGTACATGTGTAAAAATGAGGAGGAGACTGTGAATCATCTTCTTTTGCACTTTGTTTCTTATAGTTGGGGTTTTGTGGGTGATGCCCAGGGTTTTCGATAACGTTGAGTCCGATATAGCTCGCATCAGGGAGAAGGTTTTGTGGACCCTTCGCTTTTGGTGCACGGAGGGAGATTCGAGCTTAGGGGATTCTTTTGTAGAGATGGTGAAAATTTTTCTGTTAATAATTCTTTTGTCTAGTATACTTCCTGTGTACAAACGCGTCACCTGTTTTGATGCCTAGTTTTTATTTCATCATTATTACTTATCAGAAGAAATTCGTTGTTTCCGCGTTCAATTTGTTTTCAAGGTTGGTTCTCTTTGAATTCGTTCTTGAGTTCACATGAACTATGCTTACCTTTTTGAAGGGAAATCAGAGCGTCTAAATTAGATGGTGAAGACACAATAGTGCTAGGATCTGCGGATGAGAGATCTCGCTCGGTAGGGAATTGATTAGGAGGTGCTGAATGAGGCTCATCTCGTGGACTCGAGAATAGACTTGCTGAATGGGGGATGAGAGGGAGGTACAAGCGGTCTGACGAAGATCCTTACTATACGAGGTGATAAACGAGAAAATCATCGTTTCGAGTTAGGTGATGATGACTTAACTTATGTCATAGGATAGAAAGGTTGCAAGAATGTGACATCTGGAGAAACTAAATGGCTATTCAATTTCGAGGGAAAACAATGGTACCCCTTTTGAGAACGAGAATAGCCTAAGAAGACATATTTTGGGGATTCGAAATCCAACGTAGTTACATGAGGACGGTGATCACGAACAAGACAAACACATCCAAAGGTTGATGACACATAGAGCAATGATTGAGAAGTGAATAAGACACAATTCGGCATCTCCCCTCGAGGAACAAGAGAAGAGTGCATCCGATGAATAAGATGAGGCATTAGCCCAAAATGGCTTTGCACTTGCATTTGAAAGCAAACAACCGTGTCACTCTTCATTAAAGGGCGATTCTTTGTCTTCGCAACCCCATTTTGTTGTGTGCAAGAAATTTTGTTGTGCGCAAGAAAATTAATGGATCATGCCTTATTCATGCATAAAGGCGAACTGTATAGTAGAGAAATATTCTTTTGCATTGTCACTATGCATATTCTTAATAAACATACCAAATTGGGTTTCAATTGCACATCCTTTTTGTCTCAAACCAACTAGGAAACCTCCGTCTCAATTGTATGGTGAAGAGAGATGTAAACAACAAAATAGAAAGAAAAAAAAGAAAAAGAAAAAAGGAGATGGATGAATTGAGATCAATCAGATTTCTTACGAAGACCGATGTTAATGAATAAAAGAGGAGGAGGATAACAAAACAAGATTTGGAAGCCGTAACCTTCAAATGGTTCGGCTAGGGTATTTATATATACGTGCATATGAAACATAATGTTACAATTAGTATCCTTCATAATGCCCATTATTCTCTAACAATTCCTTATTAGTGCTATGAACACCTTTGGATGCTCTGGGTTTCTATTAGTTCACAACAAGTGCCTACTCAATATAATAGACTTCTTGCAATGAATTATGGCTGATCTTTTTTGCTACATTCATGCAGAATCATTTATTAAGGATATTGGGAGCGAGTGTGGTATAGTATCTGGATCAAGGGAAAATTCTCTTTATAATGCTCTCTGGGTTGCACAAGCGCTGCTGCGTAAAGGGTAATGCTTCATTTGTTTATTGCTCTTTTTTCTTGTCTGCCTTCTCTACCTTAAGAAGATATATTACTATATACATAATCCTACTATATTTTGGTATATAGCTTTTCATTAACAGTGGTGACAATCATTTCAGATCTGCCAAAACAGCTGATAAACGAATTCTCTTGTTTACTAATGAAGATGATCCTTTTGGGAATATCAAGGGAGTGACGAAAATGGATATGACAAGAACTACCTTGCAGCGAGCTAAGGTAATTTACTGGTTTATACCGCTAGTATTAGTCCAGTGTTCCTGTCCACTATCTACATGCTTCTGTCTGGTCATTTGAACTTCTTCCTTCACTCCCACCCCCACCCCAAAAAAACATAAAAAATAATAACAATAAAGGAAGCAAAGATCTCTTTTTAGTCCAGTGTGCTGGAAGGCATTTACAGTATCAGATACTTAGAGCAAGACCCTTTTTTGCAGGATGCTCAAGACCTTGGCATCTCTATTGAGCTTCTTCCGTTGAGTAGGCCTGATGAAGAGTTCAATCTGTCAATTTTCTATGCAGTATGTTAAAGCTCTACATATACTTCTGCTGGTGGTAATCTTTAAGCACATCAGTTGTTACTTCAACCTTTTTATGTAGCAGGATTTACTAGGACTGGATGGTGACGATCTTGCCCAGTTTATTCCCATGGCTGGAGAGAGGTATGCATTTGGTCAAAGCAGTCTTTTTAATCTTCCCAATGCAAGATCTTAGATCAAAATATCTGTATATTCTTAGAAAGAAGTCCTTATAAATGCTTATATACCTAAGGAGACTTGTATCCTCCCCAAAAACATGGAAAAATTATACATGTGGAAGCCAATACTTTTTGTTTGATATGAATTTGCAAGTTATACCAGCAGTGCAGTTGTATAGGCGTTTCAGTAGTAAACTCACACGCTTGCTGATCTTTCTTTGTTCTGTTCCTTCTGCTAGTATATGTTTCTCTAAGGGAAAGACTTAGGCTTCTTAGGGATGGCAGGAATAGAGATAGGGAATGGGAATCTCGTCCCCATAATGAGATTTCCAATAATGTGATTCCTTGTGTATTTGCCGTTCAAGAGTTTGGATTAGACATGGAATATCTATAAGGAATGGATATAAAATTGTTAATTAACTTCCACCATGCTTAAAATACGATGGCTAGGCTTTGAAGAAGAGAGGGGGAGGAGAAAAGAGAAGATCTGAGAATTTGTGTTAAAATGCATTTGTCCCATATTTTAATTCGCACGAAAAGAGGAACACAAGAGGTTAAGGTTCCTTTTGTTCTTAAGCATAACAAGCCAATTTCTAAATTATAAGTTGGTGCATAAATCTCTCTTATCGGAAAAATGGAACGGACCATATTAGTAGCAAGCCTTCTCATCAAACTAGTCAACAAATGATATGCTGTGCCATAGGGTCCCCCCCAAAACCCCCCTCCCTTTTTACCTATAATTCATGTGTAATGTTACCCGTCTAAATTTGCTAAGATTCTTTATTGGTTCTTTTACCTGTTGATTGAATTGGTCACTTTTAATTTTAGATTTGAGGACATGAAGAATCAATTGAGAAAGCGCATGTTCAAGAAGCGCAAAGTTCGTAGAATCACATTTATAATTGCCAATGGCTTGTCCATTGAACTGAATACATATGCTCTGATTCGTCCGACTAATCCAGGTTTGTATGTTACTTTTGTTCTAAATAGTCAATGATAATCACAATTGACATGCTAACTATAAAGGTATTTTGGGACTAATTCTTTTCTGTGGCTGTTTTAGGCACAATTACATGGCTTGATTCTGTAACTAATCTTCCTTTGAAGGTATTTGATATTAACTATTTTCTTTTTACATACATTTGATTTGGTAAAAATGAAGTACTTTTTTTTTTTTGGGATTCGGTCGATTATTTCTAAACAAGTGAGCAACTCAAGAATTCATTCGGGTGGTCTTCCTCCCTAAGTGTCATATTCTCTTCCAAGAAGGCTTTGACAGATCAACCCTATTCTTTGGATTGAAGGCAATTGTGTCTTCATTCATCTCCATGCTAACAAGAGTTGCAGCGCTCCATATTTTCTATTCTAGTTTTGCAACCTCTTTGGCAATTCACATTCCTTATCTTCCACCGTAAATTAGTTGAAGCATCTGTGAGGGCTACCTTTATTAATTGCTGGCCCTTCTCGAGTAAGTCCTTGTACAATTGCTCCAAGTCTACCTCCTGTTGAACACCCTCCTTTGAATTATCACCTCCGCTCCACCAATCTAATTCACTTGCCCAGCCAACATCATGGAAAGCCTCCTCATCCCCACTTGAAGTTCTCCTCCTTCCTAATTTCTTCTAAATGGCCGAACTTGTTCTCTTTGGAGTACCTCAAGATGATTGGCTGGCTTCATCATGTTTCATAGAGGCATAGCCTAACTTTTTCTCTGTGGAGTATCCTCAGACGATTGGTTGGCTTCATCACGTTTCATAGAAGAATTTGACGAATGCACTGTCTATGTAATTTTACCAAATTGTGGAATTGGTGTCTAAGTGTGGTGAAAAATGAACAATTATGGTTTAAGAAG
Organism: Platycodon grandiflorus; assembly: GCA_016624345.1. Lineage (NCBI taxonomy): Eukaryota > Viridiplantae > Streptophyta > Magnoliopsida > Asterales > Campanulaceae > Platycodon > Platycodon grandiflorus. Next base: position 33,340,858 of record CM028369.1, on the reverse strand, counting down.
CTAGTCCAGGTTACGAGGTCTATGATTGGTGTTGTAAACATATGTATATATTGTTGTATATAGATAGTGGTATAGTTGTTTTTCCACATGCAATTTATGAGTATACACAGTGTCATGCTTAATCGAATCTCGAGTTATGACTTCTCAATAGAATAATTCGTTGCCCTACTTTGAACATGGTATCAGAGTGCCATTGAAAGAGAGGCCTCCCCTTTTCTTCTTTGATTACTGTGTTTTTAATTAATTTTTGAACAACAAAGAATTTTATTTGAGAAAAGGAGAAAGTAGAAAACAGGAGGACACGCTGTCCGCTGAAGTAATGACAATACAAGAATCCGATGCCCAGTTAGACCTGTCCTGAGGCAAAGAGTTCCTCCGGCCAGATCACGATAATTGTTCATGGGTACTAAGAGATGCCTGTGATTGTTTCTTTTTTTTTTTTTTTTGGGTTGGGGTGGGGGGCTACTACTAACATGGGCATTTGTAGTAAAGAGAGAGATGAATGAGTTTTGGACAGACTTGAATGGCAAAAAAAGATTCATGTAGCTGACCCCAAGTGATTGGGACTAAGGATGAGTTGAGTTGGTGATACTTTGTGCCAGTGAAGGATTGAAGTCAATATATGTGGTTATCTTGTTCTTATGACCACTAAAATTTCAAAACAAAAGTTGAGTGGTCATAACTAATTTGGTTGGAATACATCCCTGCGATTATATGCCGTAAGTATTGAAAGGACGATCTCGTGCTCACAAATGATCCTTCTTCAGATGCAAAAAGTACACCGTTAAGAGGATGTTTGGTTACTTTGGTTATCAGAAATTTATGAAACCTCACTAGCTACTTTAGTAATGCAGTAATTGGACTTACTAGATTCTGGTCATAAAGAATGATCTTGTATCTATGATATTTGCAAGGATCTTTATCACCCTGATCCGCATGAGAAGTTTCTTACAAAGTATTTTAATGGATTTTAAATGGGTAATGAGGAATCAAATTCTCTTCTTTTTAGGCTTGTGTAAGGTTCAGCGTGAGCATGAGATGGTTTTTACGAGTTTTCTTTAATGATTGCTTCTGAGTATGATAGCTCCCTCGCAATTCTTTGATAATTTAGGGGTTGCTTCCCTTCGAGTCTCTTTCATATGGAACATGATTCTCTTGAGGGGTTAAACCTCTAGTCTCGAGCACTGTTACTTTTCTTGTATTGCAGAGTGCTGGGAATGAGAACGGACAAGGTTGTTCAGGTCAGGATGGTAGTGCTTCGCGTGGTCAGGGTGGCCTCGAACAGAATGAGACACGTGTGTCACTGTTGTGGAGAGCTGGCTTACTTGTTGGAAGCACCATGGCAGACCTTAGAGTGTCATTGGTTTGCTAATGTTGCTATTCTAGAGAATACTCCCATTTCTCATATATCTTCACGTGGTACCAACAAGTCTACTATGAATTTTTCAGACCAGTATGCTCATTATCAACTTCTCAATAGTCATTAACTCCAATAAGCTATCTTTGCCAAGTTCGGTAAAACAATGTCCTTTAATTTAATCTAGTTGTCCTATTATTACTGTCTTTACTAATTTGGTGAGAGTCGTGTCAGTTTGTCAGTCATCATCAAGTATGTTACATTTTTAGAGTCAATAACTGCTGCATCCCCATGGTCAGGTATGTTGTAGGGCATTTGGACCAAGAGGAACTCTCGCATTTTTCGCGGTCAGGCGTTGACTTGCTTACTTTTTATCTGACCAAGGAAACATTTACACTTATCTACTGGTAAATATGCCATTGGTTGTAAGACAATGATGGGGGTTGCGTAGCTCATCATTTGGCCATAGGGTATGCTCAAAGTTCTGGGGTGTCTTATTTACAGACGTTGTGTCATGTTCTTCAACTCATGATTGGTCGTTTATCTTATGTAAGAGATTGCTCTTTTTATCAGTGAGATGTCAAAAATGCTTTTATTCATGGAGAATTACTTGAGGAAGTTTATGTGGAGCAACCATCTACTTTTGCTATTAAGTGGTGAATGGCAAGGCGTCTGAACTTTGAAAGTCATTGTGTGGCCTGAAAAATTGCATATTGTTTGGTTGCTGTAGTGAGGTTGTCTTGGAGTTTGATTTGGAAAGGAGTACTGCGATCATTCTGTTTTTTATCAGCATGCAGATGCTGGTCTTAATGAAGCGGGAATATAGGTTTGATTCTTACGGTCTGTGTGTCTAGAGTGTGCCACTTCATGGGTCCGATTGTTCTTACTGGTAGTTAGAGTGCATCTCAACCCTCTGAATTCCTCTCTGTATGTACAAGTTCAGACTAAGGACTTCGAAATGAATGTTGACATACTTCATGCGAATTGTGGTCGCAAGATGAGAGAATGGTATCTCCTTTGATCAAGAGAAGTATATTCTTGATTGATCTTTTCAAGGAAACTGGAAAACTGGATGTAAACCTATTGATGCGCCTATTGTTCCTCACGGTGGTGGATACACAAATTTTGGGGAGGGGGAGTCAAGATATTTATGACAAAAAATAAAATCAAAAGATAAAGAAAGGAGTTTTCTTCAGTAGGTCAAGATATTAATGACAAAAACCTAATAATAAATGAAAGAGATAAAAAAATTTGAAGCTGAGTTACATAAACTGAAACTCTTTTACAGGGTCAGTAAAAATTACGATTGCTTACAATCAAGGATACATTTCTTCTTTTGTGTCATTTTTGCCTTCAAAGGTAATATAGTTGTACTTCAATGTTGGTTACTATGCAATCATTCAACTAATGAGCTGATATTTGATTATGTTGTGGTGCCCAGATGATACTCAACGCTGAAAGTACTTGCTCAACAGTTGAAGTTGCTACCGTTAAGAGTATTGCCATTTAATAGGTTGAAGGACAGACGACATTTTTTTTCTTCTCAGCCATCTTTTGAGCAAGATAATTTGCGTTTGAAATAATATACTAGGAAGGTTTAGGTGAGAACACATTGATTGCTTGCACTAACATATGTCCTCTTCCAATCATCATCGGCATTCTAGATCAGACGGTTTTTAAGAAGCATATTAGGAAGGCTCTAAGATGGACAGGAAGTCCATGACAGGGTATTGCGTCTTTGCTGGGATAACTTGGTGTTTCGGAAGAGGTAGAATCACGACATGGTGTCCCATATGGGTAGAATTTGATTATTGGGCCATGGCATAGCCTTCCTGTGAGCTTGTGTTGTTGCATCAACTACCTAGTTACATCAGTTTGTGGTTCAGGTTGAGCTTCGATGACGAGATCATTGACCATTGATATCCATGAGAGCTCCGTAGAACCGGAAGAACAAAGATGGTGGGTAAGAGAATCAGAAGTGTAAACCTGATGGCGGTGGTGGAAGTTGGAGTGAGTGAGATATCTAAGCAATTGAGCATTGAAGTATCATTCATCAGTGATGACAGATCTATGAGAGATGTTGCAATGATCTATGTCAAAGAACGAGAAGAGCCACGTTGGTGGGCTGGTGAACGAGAAGTGCAGAGGTGATGTCGGTGGTGGAAGTGGGACGGAGGTTGTATGATTGATGATAGCTAGTGTGTGCGATTAGCATTGATGTTGAGCTTATTAAGGCATGATACTGGATCTATGAGAGGGGTTGCATTGGTCTATGTGGTCTTTATAAAATGAGAAGAATAGATATGGTGGCCTGTCGATTGAGAAATGCTGAGGTGATAGCGGTGGTCAAGTGCAAGGAAGTGATTAAGGTGTGTAGAAAGAGGTTTCAACAGCTCATGCCAAAAAATGGCTTATGGGTTTGGTATCTCAGGATTAATTATCCCTGCTCCACAGGGATTTAGTAGTACCATGTATGGAGGACTATACGCATAGGACTAATTACCCCAAGCGCAAATATGTCCGAAATGTGGTGTTAGGAACGTAGGACTAAAATTTTAGTCCAGTCCTGCCTGATTCTGCCTGACAAACACCCTAATTTTTCATTACTCCGCAGAGAGTTGGCGGAGGTGAGTACTTGCACATTGAATCATGCATTGTTATTTGAAACTGAGGCAACGATCAGAAGTTCTGTAGGTCTGCATTATTGCCGCAGACCAGGACTTCAATCAACTTTTCATTTCCTAATTGTTTGCAACTTTTCATTTCCTAATTGTTTGTTTAACTAGCCATACAGTGGATGTTTATGTCCTGTTTCTTTTCAAAGGTTGCTGTAACTGTTGGCTTTGACACTATTTTGCTTGTACTTCGCAGACTGAGAGATCATTCCTCTGTGCTGATACTGGGGCTTTAGTGCAGCAGCCTACAAAGCGTATTCAATCTTATAAGAAGTATATCTTATTCTATATCTCTTCACCAATCTTTGTACTGATTTGTGATTCACAGGCCCGGGGATATTCTCTTTCTTTGGATACTTTAGTTCTATAAAAATTCAGCAAATCCCTAATGTCTGCTTTAATCCTGCATAAATATTCTCTGTTAAAATTGCTTTTATATAGATTTTATCAATATTCCGTATAAAAGATAGGTTTTGTACCTGTTTGTTCTCCTCTAAATTTACCCCCCCCCCCCACATTTTACTATAGTAGTTGATTGTTTTTTTCCTGTGTTGCAAGTGGGAGGTTCTCTTTATCCTTTATGGTTGCTGGAAGCAAACATCATCATTGAACAAGGAAGTATCTCTGCTCATCTTGGTTGACCCTGTTGTGGCCAGTGTTACTGGTTCTGATTGTTTCAACTAAATAGATATTTACTTCTGAATCTTTTGGTACCAAATAATCCTCAAAGCTGAAATATTAGGAATTTTATGGTGCAATAGTGAAGATTCTAGAAGGTGTGAGTGTGTGTGTGAGAGAGAGAGAGAGAGAGTGTGTGTTTGGTGAAGCTTAGCATTACAATAAGAAACCATAGAGGAAGGAGAGAGGGTGGAAGTGCCTACTAACTAATGGGCGTGAGAGCGGGCAAAACTGTGATCCTTGTGAGTGGGTCATGTCGCACAATGTAGGTTCCCAAATAGATTCCAATGTTTGAGCAAAAGCGTTCATGTGTCATAAATGATACAAGCGAGTGTTTATTGTGAAAAGTAATCGTCTTAAAGGGTCTAATGTGCTAAGGCACGTCAGTGTTCGTACTATGTTCATACTATGTTCTGGCACTAGCTGGTGCCAATTGGTTTGGGCGTATACTTCTTGTGTCATGTATCCCACTTGAGGGACCATTTGCAGTTCTCTCCCTTTCTCAGTCAAGCTAGATGTGAACGTGGCGAAGACAGTCCCATTTGTGGATAAGTATCCCTCACTTGCGACACGTGGCCCTCACGTGGTATGAATGTGCGGACCTTGATCCGCACACGTACCACTGCTAAAGGCTATCCAGGCCAGTATGCAAATTGCATGCGCGGCTATATTCACGCGTGGGCTTAGAGCAGTGACTTAAGAACTTCTGGGTAAACCCCGAAGTTACGTCTTGTTCCCCGCAAGTGCCTTGGAAGAAACCAAACAAGGCACCACGGCTCTATGCGGGAAGGTTCTAGGGCCGTTGCTCGCGCAACCTTAGCCTTGCATTTGGGATCATAAAGAAGTTATGGCTTGGAGGCTAGAGAACCGCGGATGGTTTGCTCCCCAAGGGACATGCGCCAATGTCACGAAGGATTGTATGAGCAAGCGAATGTGAGGCAGCCACCGCACTCTACATGGTCTGGCACGTGAGGCCCTCACGAGCTGCCTATAAAAGCCTTTATTCCTACATTATGAGACATAAACGAGAAAGCCTACTTGTGGGTCACTATTGCGCAAAGGTATTCCATGGTTTCCGTCTTCTCCTTGGTATAGCTATTCCGTTTTCTCTCTCCTGGCACCTATGGAATGAGAAGTCAATCTCGCTTTCCTTCCCCCTTCGTGGTCCCGCGTATAAAGCTAAACTATGCATCGTCCTTACTATTGATTATTATACCCCCTCCACAAGGACTAAGCACAAACATTTGGCGACTCTACCAACTGTTATTCACGCGATGCCACCGAAGAGAACAAAGTGAAAGCAACCAATTAATGTTGTGAAGGGCCAAGGCATAACTAATGAGCCCCGTGGGAATGACAGGTGGCCGCTAGGCGTGCGCATGACGGGTTTACTGCGATCAGATCATGGCGAACCAAACAAGATTGCTGGCCATTTTGGCAAAGTTGGAGGCAGCACACATCCTTTTGCCTTATGATGGCCTCTACTCACGAATCTGATGATGTCTTGCTGAATGGTGTGCAACCTTCAAGCAGCAAAGAAAAGCGGCTGCTGAAGAGCTGGAAAAACGAGCATGAACAGGTGCGGACCGCTAGTGATGTGAACCTTGCCTGAATCGACAAGACCCAACGATCTGATTTGGAACCCAAGATCATTGTAAGTGAAGTATTCGTTGATGGATTTGGTGGATAGCTCGACCCCACATCCTCGAAAGACGCAAACCAATGATTAGTAAAATGAGGTGGAATATAGATACCAAGACCTCCACTACCTATTGTAACGGCAACCTCAGACTTAAGTGAATGACGCCACAAACGGTGGTGGTGAACCATTTAATTAGTCGGGTTTGAACGTACAAGACTCACTATCTTGAGAAGTTCAAAGTAGTTGAACAAGAACAAAGAGAAACACTCATTTTATTTCAAACTTGGATCATTACAAATGATGAAGCACTTCGTTTATTTAGTGCTCAGTACAAAAGTGATAACATCATATTAAATGTGAGGATAAACCCTAAGAATGAGTTCACCCCTTAAATCCAATGTGTGAAATATGAAAAAAAGAAAAGGGGGACTGATCTAGAATGTGCTCACAGTAGCTAGATGAATTTAGAGAAAGAAATCAACATTTGCGTCCATTCTGACAAGCTTGTAGTATTTCTCGCATAATTCCTTATAGAAAACTCCAAATTGAGATCCGTTTAATTTGTTGGAAACTAGATTTACAAGACTTTCCAACAATATATTATACACTATTTTTGGTGCTCTAAAACGTTCTCGATGGACTGTCAAAGTTGACTGAAAATTTGAAGTTTGAGCAGTTTTTAATCTTTACGTAGCCTCGCCGTGTGGGTGGCTGGACATTCATTTTTCAGTATTGTAACCTCCTTGAGCTCCTCTTTTTTGCTAAACCATTTGTTCTCCTCAAAGGCTTCACGAACTAAGCTTGCAATGGCTTTCTTTGCACGTGATCTTGTTATTGGTCCTTGGTACTCATCCTTGACTTGCATTGGATAGGTGCTCCTTGGCATGTCCAATGGTAAGTGCGCCACCCAAAGCAGTAGGCAGAATGGAAGAATATTAGGGAACACAGGTCTCTAGGTTGATCCCTGCTTCTTGGTTGAGGTGCCTTTGTATGTGTGTGTGTCTGTGTGTGCATGTGTTTGTGTGGTCTCCTATAGTTTACTAAACCGTGAAGTACTTATTAGACTCTTTAGAAGCATCTTTGTTTATTCTTTTCATTTATATGATTATAATATTTAATCTGTATCCAAAATTCTTTGATGCTTACAATAATAATGTATGGTTCTCTTGTGTAATTTTGAAATACACATTTCATCTGAATTTCCTTACTCTTTTAGCGAGGATATCAAGTTTTCAGTGGAGGAGCTTTCAGAAATAAAGAGAGTTTCAACTGGACATCTTCGCCTTATGGGTTTCAAGCCATTAAGTTGCTTAAAGGATTATCACAACTTGAGGCCATCAACATTTGTTTTTCCTAGTGATGAGGTTGTTTCATATCTAACTTGCCACGGTTAATTTTTTGAATACCAATTTGACCCTTCTGTACCACTTAAACTTTGACACGTAGCCAATACGTTGCGTAACAATTGTCTTTTAAAACTATGTCTCTTACTGTACTACTCTCTTTATTCCAATTTTAAGTTTCACCCTTGTAAAAGTAGATTAAGGAAAAGGAAGATCTCTATACGATTGGCCTAAATAGAATTATTTCATGCATTTGGAAACATATAGTGGGAATGTATTTGACAATTAGTAAGAAATATAGATACCCATGCTGGGACAAACCGGAAAGGAAATAGTGAAATTCATTGGCATGGAAAGGAGTAAATACATGAAGAAGCCAACAAGCATTTGAAGGTTTAGATGTGTCCCGTGTTGTTGTTTGGGTATGAGTGAATCCAATGCTTTGATGTATACACAAAAACATACTCACTGGATATCTCTGTTAATTTAATAGAGGAGGCAAATCATGGCATTCAGCTGTGTCCCTCCTGCATATGAGATTCTAGAATGCAATTTTATTCTCATCTCATATGCTCAAATAGTTTTTTATTTTAGTGCAGGAAGTGGTTGGAAGTACCTGTTCTTTCATTGCACTCCACCGGTCCATGTTACGCCTTGAGCGGTTAGTATATGAATTTAGAGTTTGAGTTTTGTCAGATACTCATTACTATTAAACTTTACAGGTGTATTTTGCTATTCTAAATAGCTAGGTATAATTGTTCGTATTGCTGATAGGAATCTTTTCTCCTATACCCCTACCTGGTCCCCCCAAACCTAACCTGATTCAGTTCAATTGAACTCAGGCTTTTGCTTCAACTACTTGGGGTCATAATCAAAAATCCTTTAGTCACAATTTGGTTTGGTCCATAAGCACAATTTTCTGTTAAACCAGTCAGTCATATATTTTTTAATTATTACTATCCATCCAAGTTTTGATCTATCCTATATTTGTTGTATTGGTACTATTCCTCCAAAATCTAAATAACTGGTGCACTTACTGGTCTATGTTGCATGCATCCAAACCATCTCAAGTGGATTTCTGTCATTCTATCCACTATTGGGGCTAGTTTTAGCCTCTCCATTTACTTGTTTCAAATTTTATATCTATAGGTTTACCATAGATCCATCTAAACGCTTCTAAAATATTTATCCAATGTAAAAGAAAGCAGAAAGTCTACGACTGATGATTTCTTAAGAGTTTATCTTATCACATTTTAAGAGTGAGCCTTGGTGTTTGACTTTGATGTAATGAGTTTAAACCTAAAACCGTCTCTCGGCTTCACTAACCTGTTTATGTGTCACACATTCTTTTTCTGCTTTGTTTAGTTTTGTTTTAATAGTGTGTTTTATCTCCTCAAGTCATTGGGAGAAAGCCGGAGTTCACTTGAGTGTGTTTATCCCTCCATGCTGACTTGTTATACACATTACTTGCCGACATGATTTCTTGATATTTATCTGTTTTGACCAGTTGAGTTTGTCTATTGTTACATTATATCATGTTGCATTTGTGTTTCTGTTTGAAACTGTGACGGATCTTTATTTTTTACTTCAGCAAGACACTCTTTATGTAGTTATATTAGGATTGGATTGGAAGAGTACTGATGTAAGTTGAAAATTGCCATTGACGTTCCGAGGTTTTTACTTTCGTGCAAATTCAGTTTTGCAGTTGCATTTTATGGGAGTTCGACTCATCCTCAATTGGTTGCCTTAGTTGCACAAGTAAGATATGATTTGCTGCTAACATATTACTACGAGCCCTTTAACCTCTGCTGTGATACCTGTAAAAAAATTTAACTACACCGTTTACCCAAATGTTTGCCATATTACTTCGTTGCAGTAGAAAAATTTTCTTGGACATCAACGGTAATCTTAACTGATGCTCGAGCACATGCTTGATGTCTTCACATCTCCATTTGTTTCTGTAGTTTACAAGTAAATTATACTTTTTTATCTGGTCTAGCCTTGATCTATAAATGAGAAAATATTCATTGGCACTATATTTCAGTATTTTGTGTAGAACTCAAGCTCATCTATTGATCCTAGTAAAATGTTACTTGTCATGTGTTACCATGGCTGGGAAAATGTAAACGTTATACCGGGGGTTCATTGAAATGTCATAAAATAGATTTATACAGTTTTATACGTTTTGAGTGTTTGAATAGTGAGTATGTAATTACATCTGTTTTGAGTGTTTGAATACTTCCTGTGTACACAAGCCACGACACCTGTTTGGTCGCATTGTTTATATATACATCTTAGTACTTATCAAAAAAAATTAATTGAGTATGTAATTAAAACTGCGAAAAGTTCCGCTCATTAAAGGGATTGCATTACATGTTTATATGTTTGTATGAACTGTGGATCAAAAACCTAAAAAGGTCAAATTAGTCTTGCTAATGTCTGTAAGTGAAGATGGGTACATGGAACAGTACAATCTGGGTTTTCTTTTCTTCTCCCTTATTTTTTATGATGAACAGAAAGCTCTTGTATATACGAAATAAGAATATATATATATATATACACATATACATATACATATATATATATATGTGTGTGTATATATATATATATATATATATAGAAATACAATGTTAGAGGACGATTTTGTCCAGACCGAATGTTTTCTTTCTCTTTTCTCTCTCCTTTCTCATGAATCTCAGTCGTCACAGATCACCAGACTAGGTTAGGACTCAAACATTCAAAGGTTAGGACTCAAACAGTGCTGTATTTTTATTTGTTTTTCTGTGACTTGCAATCAGAAAATTGTTGAGCTTTCAAGGGCCATGCATTTAGATTTTTCTTCACGACAAATACACTACTAAATTTTATTACAGTTTGTATTTGGGTTCCTCAATTCATTAATCAGACGGAGGAGAAAGATTCAGTCCTCTTAACTCTTACTCCTCCAGGAACCCAAATTAATCCAAATTTGGAAGCCAATGGACCAAAATCTAATACCCACAATTATTCTTTAATTAAATGATGAAGAAATCAGTTCAATTTGGGTTTGAATTGTCGTGAATTGTGGCTTTTAAGGGCCATATATTGAGAAATACTATGTTAGAGGACGATTTTGTCCAGACCGAATGTTTTCTTTCTCTTTTCTCTCTCTTCTCCCTCATGAATCTCAGGCGTCACATATTCAACAGACTAGGTTAGGACTCAAACATTCGAAGGTAATGATTAATGCCCACAGACAGCAGCCGTATTTTTAGACATCCGGATGGAGACCGATTGATTCCCTTCTGTGACTTGCAATCAGAAAATTGTTGAGCTCTCTAGGGCCATGCATTTAGTTTTTTCTTCATGCCAAACACACTACTTGATTTGATCACAGTTTGTATTTGGGTTTCTCAATTCATTAATCAGACGGAGGAGAAAGATTCATTCCCCTTCTTAACTCTTACTCCTCCAGGAACCCAAATTAATCCAAATTTGGAAGCCAATGGACCAAAATCTAATACCCACAATTATTCTTTAATTAAATGATGAAGAAATCAGTTCAATTTGGGTTTGAATTGTCGTGAATTGTGGCTTTCAAGGGCCATGTATTGAGAAATACAACGTTAGAGGACGATTTTGTCCAGACCGAATGTTTTCTTTCTCTTTTCTCTCTTCTCCCTCATGAATCTCAGGCGTCACAGATTCACCAGACTAGGTTAGTACTCAAACATTCGAAGGTAATGATTAATACCCACTGACAGCAGCCGTATTTTTATTTGTTTTTCTGTGACTTGCAATCAGAAAATTGTTGAGCTTTCAAGGGCCATGCGTTTAGTTTTTTCTTCACGCCAAACACACTACTTGATTTGATTCAGTTTGTATTTAGGTTTCTCAATTCATTAATCAGACGGAGGAAAGATTCAGTCCCCTTCTTAACTATTACTCCTCCAGGAACCCGAATTAATCCAAATTTGGAAGCCAATGGACCAAAATCGAATACCCACAATTATTCTTTAATTAAATGATGAAGAAATCAGTTCAATTTGGGTTTGAATTGTTGTGAATTGTGGCTTTCAAGGGCCATGTATTGAGAAATACAACGTTAGAGGATGATTTTGTCCAGACCGAATGTTTTCTTTCTCTTTTCTCTCTCTTCTCCCTCATGAATCCCAGGCATCACAGATTCACCAGACTAGGTTAGGACTCAAACATTCGAAGGTAATGATTAATACCCACTGACAGCAGCCTTATTTTTATTTGTTTTTCTGTGACTTGCAATCAGAAAATTTTAATTGAGAAATACAACGTTAGAGGACGATTTTGTCCAGACCAAATGTTTTCTTTCTCTTTTCTCTCTCTTCTCCCTCATGAATCCCAGGCGTCACAGATTCACCAGACTAGGTTAGGACTCAAACATTCGAAGGTAATGATTAATAACCACTGACAGCAACCTTATTTTTATTTGTTTTTCTGTGACTTGCAATCAGAAATTTTTTGAGCATTCAAGGGCCATGCATTTAGTTTTTTCTTCACGCCAAACACACTAGTTGATTTGATCACAGTTTGTATTTGGGTTTCTCAATTCATTAATCAGACGGAGGAGAAAAATTCAGTCCTCCCCTTAACTCTTACTCCTCCAGGAACCCAAATTAATCGAAATTTGGAAGCCAATGGACCAAAATCTAATACCCACAATTATTCTTTAATTAAATGATGAAGAAATCAGTTCATTTTGGGCTTGAATTGTCGTGAATTGTGGCTTTCAAGGGCCACGTATTGAGAAATACAACGTTAGAGAACAATTTTGTCCAGACCGAATATTTTCTTTCTCTTTTCTCTCTCTTCTCCCTCATGAATCCCTGGCGTCACAGATTCACCAGACTAGGTTAGGACTCAAACATTCGAAGGTAATGATTAATACCCACTGACAGCAGCCTTATTTTTATTTGTTTTTCTGTGACTTGCAATCAGAAAATTGTTGAGCTTTCAAGGGCCATGCATTTAGTTTTTTCTTCACGCCAAACACACTACTTGATTTGATCACAGTTTGTATTTGGGTTTCTCAATTCATTAATCAGACAGAGGAGAAAAATTCAGTTCCCCGCTTAACTCTTACCCTCCAGGAGCCCAAGTTAATCCAAATTTGGAAGCCAATGGACCAAACTCTAATACCCACAATTATTCTTTAATTAAAAGATGAAGAAATCAGTACAATTTGTGTTGGAATTGTCGTGAATTGTGGCTTTCAAGGGCCATGTATTGAGAAATACAACATTAGAGGACGATTTTGTCCAGACCGAATGTTTTCTTTCTCTTTTCTCTCTGTTCTCTCTCATGAATCTCGGGCGTCAAAGATTCACCAGACTAGGTTAGGACTCAAACATTCGAATGTAATGATTAATACCCACTCACAGCAGCCACATTTTTATTTGTTTTTCTGTGACTTGCAATCAGAAATTTTTTGAGCTTCAAGGGCCATGCATTTGGTTTTTTCTTCACGCTAAACACACTACTTGATTTGATCACAGTTTGTATTTGGGTTCCTCAATTCATTAATCAGACGGAGGAGAAAAATTCAATCCTCCCCCCCCCCCTAACTCTTACTTCTCCTGGAACCCAAATTTATCCAAATTTGGAAGCCAATGGACCAAAATCTTAAACCCACAATTATTCTTTAATTAATAGATGAAGAAATCAGTTCAATTTGGGTTTGAATTGTGGGTTTGAAGTGTCATGAGAGAGAGAGAGAGAGAGAGAGAGAGATTTTGTTTGAAAAAGTTGGGGAGATAGCTATCCTTCACCAATTGGTGAAGATTAGCTTTCCCAAATATATAGCTTAGGTAAATCCAGCGAGCTGTTTATCCCCAATTTCTGAGTCTTTTATATTTATAACCTTTTGTTTCCAAGGACTAGAAGTTGAGGGTTAATGGTTAAATGATTTTATCCACATTTTAGATCTATGCCTTACATCATTATAAGAGGCAGGTGGTATTGTTGGATAGAGTGAGATGCAATAGCTGATGCAGCACAAATCCCACTTAACGCTTCGAAGTTAAGTACCATATTGAGATAAAACAGAAAAAAGGATAATGATGCACCTCTATTCCGCAATGCAAAATAAGGCCCTATTGATGATATCAAGATCTTGTTATATTGACCCTTGGATTGTGGTATCCTTTGTTGAGAAATTTTTTGAGTGGGATTTTCTTGATGATGCCAAATTTTGCACCGTGGATCTTTTGGAAATTTGTGTGGATGGATATTTGGCTTTGTGGTAAGTCACGAGAGCAAGTCTATTGACACACAACTCAAGAGAGCAACTCTAATGACGGGCAAGTCAAGAGAGCAAGTCTATTGACGGGCAAGTCTGAAGATAGGCAACGGAACCACTAATGATGCCAATTTTGCACCGTGGATCTGTTTGGAAATTTGTGGTTTTTAGTTGAAATGGACCTGCAAATAGGACAAAAAGGAAACCCCTTCGGTGAGAGAATTAGTGTGTGATGATAGAGAGAAAAAATGCCGAAAGAGGGTACAAAATGTGTGTTAGTCCATACCATTATGATTGCATGGGCCTACTATATATAGTAGGTTGCGGAGAATCACTTGGGATCTGTCAGGGAATCTTTCTAGAAGATTCAGTGGACCTATTGATGACTTGTACGGATGACTGCACAACGGTCTATGCATAGTTATTAAAGGCGAGCGTCTGGCTCGTGTGAGGCGAGAGGCGAGGCGATGTTGAAGAAGCAAGCCAAGGCGATTGCCTCTGCGCCTAGGCAAGAGGCGAAAGGCTTGAAAAGGCGAGCAACTAACCTTTCTAGCCAGATCTAAAGTTTTCTGGCTTAGATCTAATGGATTTTAGTCCAGATCTACCTCTAGATCTTCTATATTTACCCAATCTAAGGCTGCAACTGCGATTTCCTTGACATGGCGACCTTGTCTTTGGCTTCGCCGTCTCCGGAATAGTTCTCACGCGCCCCACACACCGGTGCCGGATATTTTTGCCAGACGTAGGTAGACTTGGTCGCTGGCGCATATACATCTTGGTCCCTTGATTGGTTTTTAGATTTGGGGAGTTTCAAGCTGTTTTTGGTGTTTGTCTTAGGGTTTTTTCCAAGTAATATGAGACTTTTGAAAAAAATAAGGTTGATTTGGGCTAATAATAGAATTTTTTTTATTGAAGTGAATTAAAGCAAGTTTATACTTATTGGTTTAAGTTTTTTGTTCAAAGTAACTTGAATATTATGAACTTAATTTTATGTGTAACTTGCATTGATAACATGCTTTTAAAAAAGATATATTTTGATTTATTTTCTTTAATTGTCATCTTGTTCGCCTTTTGCTCGCCCGCCTTTCGCCTTTAAAATGTACCTCTTGCTGGCTTCACGCCTTTCGCCTTTAATAACTATGTGCCTATGAGGTGACCGTCTAGTCACTGGGAGGTGGTGGGGCCGGTTACCTGGCTTAAGAAGATGATTGATTGCAGTGACCATTTTACCCTTGTCATGGAATTTAGGCAGTTCAATTCTGAAATGTCATGATCAACTAGTAAAATCTGGAGAATTCTTGATATTACCTAGTAAGCCCTCTGTTTGAAGTACTCCCTCCGTTCCTAAAAAAAGAGTTCATCTTTCCTTTTTAGGCCGTTCCAAAACAAAAAATGTTCACTTTCTAATCTTTCATTTTTTGGTAGTTATCTTTACCATTTTACCCTTGATTTAATTCCAACTTTAATTGATGGGCCCATTCTCACATGGGTATTCTGGAAAAACACATACTATAATATTTATAATAGAGTCGATTATTTTTTTTAATTTGTGTGCCTAGTCAAATAGTACACTCTTTTAAGAACGGAGGGAGTATTGCCCTTTACAGTTGAGGGAATATGATTGAATGATCATCTGGGACAATTAGCTTTATTCACATGTTCTCCTCATAATTGATAAATTTTTGCTCAAATAACTGCCTTTTGGCTATGTGGGCTTCCCGGGGAGTTGTTGTGTCGGATTTATGGAGGGAACGGACAACTGTTTTGGGGCTGTTAATTTACTGCAAAATTCTTTGCCACACTTTTTCTTTCATTCCTGTTTATTTTCTTTCAGCTGGTTCTTTATTGGGCTCCTTTTTCACTTTTTATATTTAATCTCTCTCAGATCAGTAAAATTTCTTTCTTGTTCAACTAATTATTGTAATGATAACGGTTGTTTGTTCTCCTTCTCAATTCTTACCATATATTCATTAAGTGCAGGGTGAAATAATCAAAGCTGGTGGTCAGGTTGAGCCATCAGGAATGCACATGATATATCTTCCATACTCTGATGACGTTAGACCCATTGAAGAGGCAAGCACGAGACCTTGTTCGCGTGTGGACAAAGTTTTCCATTCTTCTTTGTTCTCTGGTTTGGGAGTTCATTTTTGCGACTCTTTATGATGATTGTGTTTATTATCAAGTAGGACATTGTTTTTGATATTTTTAACAAAATAACCGAGGTTCTGTTATATCAAAAATAATTTGTATGTATGCGGTGTTATTTCATGACATGAAAACAGAAAAATGCTCAAAAATTCTATCTAAATAGGGCGTTAAGCTGTGTTTAGCAAGTTCCCTAAAATGTTTGGCTTTAAGATTTTCATTGGCATCTTGCAGCTTCATTCTGATACGAATGCCCTGATGCCTCGAGCAACTGATGACCAAATAAAGGCGGCCAATGCATTGATGAGACGAGTAGACTTGAAAGAATTTTCTGTGTGCCAATTCGCCAATCCTGGTATCCTTCGTGTTCTCTAAATGATTCCATGTAGCTCGTTAGAGTGTGACCTATTTCCAGTTCAGTTTCAACTCGGGACATACGTGCAAATATTGCTTCTTTCTAGAAAGCATAATTTTCTCGGGGTGCAAACACTAAAAATCCTGAAACCAAAGTTCTACTGTATATGTTCTTCATTATTGAATTGTGAACATAATTTATGTAGTATATTTTTCACCACTACCTAAAGTTATTTTGCTTATTTGCTTGTTTTTTCTGGTTTGACTATTAGTGAACGCATAGGTTCTAAATTTATTTATTTTTTATTTCGAATACTCTGTGAAAGTTTAATTGAATTCGTGTTAGTCTGCTGTCTTTTTCTTGTTATGGAAAAGTGGATGAAACACTACTGCTTCGTAATTTGAAGCATATTCGTTAAAGTATCATCCCATATCTGAAAAAATTGGTTAAAATACTTGAACAGTCATATCCTATACGTATCTTCTGAGTACATGTTACGTCTTTCATAGTAATGTGTTATTAGAATATTTATCATTAAATTTTAGCTATCTTGTGAGTAGTTATTTTAGGGGTAAAGTAGTTACATAGGAGTGGGTTAGTGGGTTAGTGTGTTTAGTGGGTTTTTCTTTGGCTACTATTTTGTAGTTGTTGCAAATACACATTAACAACCATGGAAGAATTAAGAATTTTGAAAGGAGGAAGAATGAGAGAAAAGAACGAAAATCAGGAGAGAGAAGAAAGCCGTCTTCGGGCTATTATTTTCTTAATCACGTATAAGAGCATAGTATATGTATATATATACCCTACTGTACCCTACCACCAGAATTACATAATTGCCCTTATTGTCTAACGCTTCCTTTCAAGCTATGGAGCATAAATATTTATCATGCCCAGCTTGTTACAAATATAATCCACCCTTATCCGTGTAACCCCCTTAGTACATATATTAGCAAGTTGTTCTCCGGTATGCACATGTGAAGCGGAAATGAGATTTCGTTGGATCTTTTCTCGAACAAAATGAAAATCAACCTTTATATGTTTAGTCCTCTCATGGAATACTGAGTTTGTAGATATATGCATGGGTGATTATCACACCACAATCTCATAGGCAAGGTAACCTTAAATCTAATCTCTTCCATCTGTTGTTGTATCCACATAAGTTCACAGGTTGAGTGAGCCATCGCACGATACTTAGACTCTCTGTGCTTGATCTTGCCATCACACTCTGCTTCTTACTCGTTCAAGACACTAAATTTCCACCCACAAACACACAATATCCTGAAGTTGACTTTCTATCACCCGGTGATCTTGCTCAATCAACATTAGAAAATGCCTCCACCCGCGGTGCTCCTTTCAAATACTTCACAATTCGAGTCAATGCATTCCTAACGGTAGGAGCTGCCATGAACTCACTACACTTATCAAAAAGCAATATCCGGACGAGTAACTACAAGATAGTTCAGCCTACCAACCAATATCTGATATCTTTTCGGATTCTCAAGCATTTCCCTTTCTCCAGCCACAAACCTTACATTAGGATCCGTCGGAGTGTCACACGGTTTCACTCCAACCATCCCAACTTCTTCGAGCAAATCAAGAACATATTTTCTCTGAGACAATAATATCCCTTTCTTAGACCGTATCACTTCGATCCCAAGAAAGTACTTTAAAGTACCGAAGTCTTTGTCTGGTTGGAGACACGACTTTCTTATGTTATAAAAAAGAAAAACTTGCAACCAATCGTGAGACCGAAGCTTGATATGGAATGTAAGGCATAAGGAAAGACACTCCCATTTCCACTCCGTCTCAATGCTTTTCTGTGAATGCTAGAATGGCAAAAGAGGAAAGCCAGGAGTGACTCGGTGACCTTTGAGACCTGCTTGCACGTATTCTTGACTTTCGCCCTTCACTCGAGTGCTTCAATTCCCTGTGTATCACTACCTGTAATCACAATATCATCCACATAAATAACTAATACAACCATTAGTTTGCCAAAAGTACACTATATTATCACATGTACTCCTCTGTAGCCCAAATTCTAACACAACAGTGCTAAATTTTCCAAACCAGGCTCGTGGAGACTGATTCAACCCTTACGACTTCCTTAGCCTACATACCTTATTCCCAGACTCCCCTTGAGCAACAAACCTCACGGGGGGTTGCTCCTTGTAGACCTCTTCTTGTAAATCACCGTGAAGGAAAGCATTCTTGATATTCATACAACTGATACAACAGTTGTTAATAGCAACTAAGGATATCATAAGGCGAACAGAGGTTAGCTTAGTAACTGGAGAAAAAGTACGAGTATAATCAACACTATACACCTCTTCATACCCCTTAGCTGCCAATCGAGCTTTTAACCAAGCAACAATCTCATTAGGGTTCATTTTAACCACTTACACCCATTTACACCCAATAGCCTTCTTACCTTTAGGAAGTGTTACCAAGTCCCAAGTCTCATTAGCCACAAGAGCCTCCATTTCCTCTTTCATAGCAAACTTCCAACCCACTATCAGATTAAGCTTGAGACAGGTTTTAGGAGTGACAACTGAATCAAGGCAAGCAACAAAGGAACGAGAGGAATTTGACAAGTAAGCATAAGAGACACAAGAGGTAATAGGATGAACGCAAGAATGTATATCTTTTCGGGGTGCTATAGGAAGATCAAGTGACGGGTCTAATGATGACCGGTATCGGGAGTGAATCTACTGGAAAAGTTGCTAGTGCTGGCTCCTGGACTGAAACAACGGAACGTCGAGTATACACCTGAGTTATAGGGGGACGAGACGGAACCTCAGAATTAACACCAGCCGTAGGACGAGGGGTATGAACCAATGTGTAAGTGAGGAAATCATCGGAAGACACAATTTCGGACCTAGAAGAGGATGGCCGACTAAAATACGGGCTAGACTCAAAGAAAGTGACATTAGCTAACACCAAGTACCGACCGAAATCTGGGGAATAACAACGTTACCCTTTCTGAGTTCGAGAATATCCAAGAAAGACACATTAGAGGGCACGTTGGTCTGACTTACTAACGTTGTCGAACATCCTGGACAAAACAGGTACATTCAAACACTTTAGGAGAGACTGGAAACAATGGTTGCGATGAACAAAGAACTGAATAAAGAATTTTCCCTTGAAGATTAGAAGATGAAAGGCGATTTATAAAAAAGGTAATAGTGTGAAAAACATCATCCCTAAAAGACTTGGGAACATTCATCTAAAACATCCCTGGCAACCTCCAATACATGGCAATTTTTGCGTTCGACAACATCATTTTGTTGTGGGGTGACAATACATAAAGATTGATGAATGATTCCATTTCGAGACATATAAGAAGAAAAAATGCCAAAAAAATATTCCTTAGCATCATCACTGCGAAGATTTTGAACCGTTAAAATGAGTTTTAATATTAGCACAAAAGGAACAAAATATCTCAAACAATTCATCTTTGGATTTCATTAAATATAATCAAGTGCTTCTGGAATAATCATCAACAAAAGTAACAAAATATCTGAATCTCGTTTTAGATGGGACAGTACAACAACCCCAAACATCAACTAACTCAAAACACAACTTCATCAAGTAGGTACAACCTATCAGATTCACCAAGTCCTCAAATCCTGAAAAAGACAATAGCCAGGAAAGAAAGAGACAACAATTTAAGGCCTTTGTAATTTGACTAACGAACATTAAATTAAAAGGAAATTGGGACAAGTATAACATAAATGACAATGATAAAGAAGCAACAGTACTATCACTACCCAAGATTTTGGAAGAAGAGAGTAACAGTTGTAAACTTATTTGATAACTTATAAGAGGATAACAAACTCCAATCTCCTGTCATATATGATCAGTGGTCCTTGAGTTGATCAGCCACTTCCTAACCGAAGATAAAAGACATGTTAAAGGTTTATCGGACTTGGCTAGAGTTGCTTTGCAAGAGGAGGAAGAAGGCTGATGTGACATTTGGTACTTTGTAAACTTGACAAAGTCCTCATCACTCATAACGACTGTATGGGTCTCTGGTTGAGACGAACACTCACTTGTCTGCAAAATTGTATGGGCAAACTTGAGTTGCTGATACTCCTGCTGTTGTTGTGTGCCTAGGATACTGGCTCTTGATATGACCCAATTCTCCACAATTATAACACTCTAGGTCCTTCACGACCTCCAGAGGCTCTACCACCACGGGTTTTTCCTCGAAAACCGCTTCGACCTCCATCTCTACCTCCACTAAAACCACTGCGTGTGAAACTAATGCTGATCTCTCAGATGACTCTACATGTGATGACTCATCATTCCCATTCTTTGTTGCAGTCAAAACTCTATTTAAGGCATCAGACAAAGTACCCAAATCTTTACTCGACATAACTGATCATTCACCTTCTCCAAGCTTGATAACCAGCTAAACATCAACAACTTCTCACGCTAAGCTTTAATCTCCTCTACATTACTAGATATTTGGCTTAGCGACAGTAAAATCCTTGCTCGCACGCATGAAGTCGTAGTAGTAATCCATCTGTGTCACAGATTGTACAACTTATTCAAGTTGATCGCTCCAGAAAACCACTTGTGTAATAGTGTCCACAACTCTCTAACTGTCCTGCAGTGTTGCATCAACAGTGTAACTTTCCTACCGATATAGTGCACAATTTTCAGAAACATCTTATCATCGTCCAATCAAACCTTGGCCTCCTTTGCATGAGTAAGACAATCTTCAACAAGATGTCCTTCTTTCTGTAAACCACCCATGTTTACTTGTACCAAATACCTCAATTCTGCAAAATTAGACCCATACGCCTTCAGTATAATGTAAATCAGTCGATTTTGGGTTGATACAATAGTCATGATTTGTCCGGCCGAAGGGGCATCGTCAGCCATCTCAATACACAAAATACACCGGACCAACAAACCCTTATCAAATAGAAAAAGTATGAAAACAGCCCGTAAACCTCAGTTTGACAAAATAGAACCTCCAAACAGACTAATATGTCAATCAGGTCCCAAAACTTTCCAATCCTGTTAAAATAGCCCTTTAAAAAACAATTTGACAAAACAACAAATTGACTAATCCGTCAATCGAGTCCCAAAACTTTCCAATCCACACCTATCACTTTCCAGAATCATCAATTGACACCACCAAGCACATTAACACACTAATTCGACCTTCATACATCGATTTCTGAGAACTAGGGCTCGAGATTCGACCTTGCGCTCGAGCGCGTGTCGCCGAAAAAACAATCACGCCGGCCGGGATTTTCACAAACAGGCTCGCCCGGCTTTCTGAGGCCACCCCTTGCCTCGTCATCTCCATCCGATTTGTCTAAGGCATTCAATTGATCACTAGGCGCATTCCACGATCACTGCACCACTCTGTTTCGTCGCATTCCACATTCACCGCACCACTCTGTATCGTCGCTCTTAGTTGTTTATTGTGTATTAGTTAGGCTCTGATACCATGTGGCAAATATATATATATATATGAGAAGGCAGTGAGTTTGCCATCTCATACCATTTTGATAAAGCTTCATTCTCATGGTTTGACTCTTGAAATTCTAGGGAAGATGTCATTAGCTAATAGTTTTAGCTATAGGACTATTGATATAATATTGTGGTATATAACATTTTTCAAATACATTAGTAGAAGAACTTTAGCTATTGGCTAGAAAATAAAAAGCTAGGAAAAAAAGTGATCTTATCAATGAGATTTGGACCCACACCATTGAAATATGAAAAATCAGGAGAGAGAGAAGAAAGCCGTCTTCGGGATTTGTATATATATACCCTACTCTACCCTACCACCAGAATTACATAATTGCTCTTATTGTCTAAGAGTAGTAAAGTTGAGGTAGTGGATCAATATTGTATTATTATATATGTTTGTTCTTTATGTGTAAATGGAGGTCTCGGTTGACCTCGAAGTGAACCATCAAAAGAGGATTTTGTGGACTCGCCTCAGTACGAATCCACCCCTTGATGCGGGTACACATATCAGTACATATTTATTGCTGTATGGAACCCTTATTAATATGCTTTATAGATATTGACCATGGTTATTTAGTTTTATGAATGAGGGTAAGCCTTGAAGTCTTATTTTACTTGTATCCATTTTTGTTGGATATTTTGTTAGTGTATTGACGGGAAGGATTCTTGCAGCTTTGCAGAGTCACTATGCAGTAGTCCAGGCTCTAGCGCTGGATGAAGATGAGATGCCTGAAATCAAAGATGAAACTGTTCCAGATGAGGATGGAATGGCTAGGTACTAGAACTTGGAGTTTTGACTGTTCTATACATACTCTATTGACTATGTACATTTCCATCTCAAGACGTTGAATTTTTATGTTTGAACGGTTGTTACATTGACAGGCCAGGAGTTGTTAGAGCATTGGAAGAATTCAAGCTTTCTGTTTATGGGGAGAACTATGATGAGCAGAATGAATCTATTTCTCATGGAAAAGCAAGTGATGCCTCCAGAAAGCGGAAAGCAATTTCTGAAAATGCAGTTAAGGAGAGTGCAAACTATGACTGGGCCGATCTTGCAGATAGCGGAAAGGTGACATTGGACTTTGATATGTTTTTGAGTTTGAGCTCTTTGATAATAGAAAAAGGAAAAATAGGCCGTATGTGTACTGAGAAAAAGAGAAGCTAATGTTAGTAATCGCAATAGTAGTGACAATAACGATAACATATAATAGTAAATATACATTTATGCTAACTTGTCATCTCACACAGTTAACCGTAAGACTTCGGTCTAGTTTAGCATAACACAATTTACATCTCTGACAGTCCAGAAAACACTGGTATGTAGAATTGAGGTGAATTTTCTTGCCAAATCAATTACCTAAATTTTAGGTTTACGATTCAAAGTGAGTTTGAAAAATGCTGACAGATGACCGTTTTCGGCTTTTGACATTCTGCTAAATTAATTGAGGAATGTGTTGCTAGAAATAGATCAAAGATATTCTCAGACTTTCACAATAAAAACCCTAATTCAGTTTGATTTACTTCTTTATTTTTTTTATTTGATTTATTTTGCAGTTAAAGGATCTAACTGTGGTGGAGCTGAAGTTGTACCTGACAGCTCATAAACTTCCTGTTGCCGGGAAAAAGGAAGCTTTAATTAGTAGGATCTTAACTCACATGGGAAAATGAGTACATAGGACTGCAATTGTGCAGGCACCAAAACAACTCTCTTCTGTGTAAGTTTATTTATTTAATTTCCCCCTACCATCTTCTGTGGAAGTTAAAGAATGAGTTTCTGTAGTTCATAACCTTTGCATTTCTCATATCTGAGCTCAATCATTGGTGATTTGCATATATATATATATATATATATATATATATATATATATTTTGAGTACTGGAGGTATGTTGGGTTCCTTTCACAACGAAGGTAGGTTGATAGACTGATATTCAATGTGCTTTCATCACATTGTTCCATCTTTCTTTCTTTTCATTTTTTTTATATTTATTATTTATTATATTTTTTGGATAACCAAGGGGAATTGTTGCCACAGGCCACATTGGACCCACCAATTGGACTAAAACCTTCACGGGGGCTGGCCACGTGGCCCTCACCAATGGACGTAGGCAGGATCGAAAACATAACCCATGTGAATTGATCCTGGGCCGTATGAGTTGTATTTTATCACATTTCATCGTGGAGTAATTTTATGGGTACCTAAAAAGTATCAAATTTTTTGCACCAAATGATGTGGTACAAAAAACAAAATTAAAAATCATAATTAATGCATCACATCAGTTGACACATCATTTGGTGCAAAAAATTTGGTACTTTTTAAGTACCCATAGCATTACTCTTCATCATGAGTGGGGCAATTAACTCCTCCACTCTCTCTAAATAAACCCTTAAAATTTAAGAGGTTTACTATTAACACCACATTTTTCTCTTAATACACCATTTTCACTAATTTTACACCAACATAATTTTCAAATACATCACCCAATATTTTCTATTTTACCCCTCACTTTACTCATTATTTCTTTTTCAATACACCCACCTAATATTATCACACCCACCCCTATTTCTCAATACACCAACAATTTCAAACTCAACACCACCGTTTCAAACTCAACAATTTTAAACTTAACGCCACCGTTCTAATAACTTTCCAAAAGCAACCCAGCAATTTTGTGTAAGGAAGAAGGAAGAAGAATTAAAGAAGAAGAAGACAAAGAGAAGCTTTGATTTCACAATGAAGAAAGCCTTAGGTATGAAATTCTTTTATTTTTAAGTTTAAATGGTTTCAATTTGTGCATTGAATATCATTTTATTTGCTGGGTTTTGTTAATTTTTGTTATATGTATGAAACTGACTCGAAGGGGTGTTCGGGACTGGTTGAAGGAACACCACGGTGGTGTTCGGGACTGGTTGTAGGAACACTACCTTCCCGAACACCACTGCATTTTTCCACAACAAGTCCCGAACACCACTGTGGTGTTCCATTAGATTTCCCGAACACCACTGCAGTGTTCCACAACAAGTTCGAACACCACCGTGGTGTTCCATAAGCTTTCACATCAGGTGTTCCACAACTCATCCCGAACATCACCGTGTTGTTCCATAAGCTTTCGAACACCACTGCGGTGTTCCACAACTCATCCCGAACACCCCGGTTTTCTATGAGTCATTCTGACGAATGTGGTATTCCTTCATACCTTCCCAATTTGCTCTACAAGTTAGTTTCTTCAATCTGATCCATATTGTGATTATTCTTTGGTAAATTAGCAAATGTATATGAAAGAAAAAGACCCACTGCTTCAAACAGAAGAGAAAGAGGTTAGCGTGAACAACAACAGCCTGAGGATCCCCCACGCGTCTCACAGGAACAAGAACAATCTCCTATACAGATGATTGACTATAATTTTGAAAGAGATGCTGATTTTGGAGAGAATAGAGAGGAAGATGTTGGAGATGTGGGAGAAGAAAATGTTAGAGAGGAAAGAGAAGACGTGACATATACCCTATTTTTCGGTGGTCCTGTTAATCCATCTCTACTGACTACTTATGAGTCGCACGTAACACGATTGATATGGCAGGGGGAAGAGAGAGAAAGCTTCTCAAGTGTAACAATCATACCGAGAAACTAGTTCAGTGGAGTTGTCGCAGAGAAGTATGTGACCCTTTGTGGTTGGACGTTGTCAAACCCTCCAAGTTGTTTCGATTAAGGCGAACATCGTACTTTGAAGTTGACAAAGTCTTGGTCAGTGCATTTGTGGAACGCTGGCACCCTGAGACCAATAGCTTTCATCTACCCTTTGGCGAAATGACAATCACATTGGATGATGTATTTTGCCTTACAGGTCTTCCGATCACAGGGACTCCAGTTTTATCGAGACGGAGTTTTACACCAACCTCTACTTATGATGTTGAGCAATGGTTGAGAGTTTCATACGCTGAAGCAATAGAAGGAATGCGCGGTGCGAGGGGATCTTCTGTGAGGCTAGAGTGGCTTAGGGAGAGGTTTAGTGAAGATGCTATGTCAGATGATCCGGAAAGGCGTGCATTCTCAGCTAGGGCTTATTTATTATACACCTTAGGTTGTACAATTTTGCTGATAAGAGTGGCACTCGGGTAGATACGTCTTACTTGGAATTCTTGGTTGATCTTGAGAGTGTTTATACATATGCATGGGGAGCTGCTACTTTAGCTTATCTCTATAGACAGCTAGGGCTAGCGTCTAGACTCACAATCAAACAGATGACTGGATATTCCACGTTGTTGGAGGTAATAAATTCATATTTTTACTTATTTTCAATATGTTGAAATAAATATTTATTAGATTATGAACTGATTATTGTGTCTTCTTATTGCATTTCATGTAGGCATGAATATACGAACGATTCCCAATATTTAGGCCTCCACATAACGTTTAGTACAATGAAGAAAATCCTCTTGCAAAGAGGTGGCTACCAAAGGCTGGACAAGGAACATCTATAGAAAGATTAATGGCAGTGCGTGAGGTTCTTGACTCCATTAAACCCAGTGAAGTGAGTATTAATGTGTTTTTATATATGTTGGTTGACTTGAAAATCTCGTGTTAAATATACATGTTGTAATTTTTTGTTTTTTAAATTGTTACAGGTTATTTAGAAGCCCTATATGGAGACGGTGAGACAACATTTTTCGTTCCACCACATTTCGTATTACCATGGATGCATCTCAGCAAACACTATTGTGGAGCCATATCATCCTGATTGAGTCCTACGACAGTTTGGATATGTACAGACAATTCCATATGCCTCTCTTGCTCCCGGTGTCCCCAGAAAGGAAACCCAACAGACTGCGGCGATATGGGGAGTACTTGTCAAGTACTTTGTACAATGGGATAGTAATGTGTTATCTGACGAGAGACTTGGTAGACCTGCCCGACCAGCAGAACAGTGTGACCATTCATATCTTGAATGGTATTACACACATTCACATCCTATAGTTGAAGACCCCGACCATCGGTCCTCCTATGTCAGCAACGTAGCTGATACTGTTCCGCTAGATGCTTGGGACATTGTCAGATCTGCACGGGGTTTAATGCAACCGATGGTGCAACGATTGAGATCTGGAGACCGATCTATTTCCAGAGAAGAGTTTGAGTCAGTGATCCTACGAGCATATGATGCATTAGGAGGTCCAGATGATGAGGGACCACATCAGGCAGGACCTTCGCATGCTGCGTCTAGTCGTAGGAGGAGAAGTGTTAGTTGAAGTTGACAATAGTAATGTATTATGTATTTCAATTTAGATATTGTTGTATTTAAATGACGATGTTATGTATTTAAGTGTAAGATGTTATGCATATTGGTAGTACTTAGTACTATTATATCTTTGGATGTTATGCATTTTGTATTAAAGATTGATTTACAACCAAGTTAAATGACATAAAAGCAAAAGATTGATTTACAACACAAGTTGATTTACAAAATAAGCAAAGGATATGCGTCTACAACACAAGTTGATTAATAAAAGTAACCAACAGATTGATTTACAACTCAAGCTAATCTAAATCTATAGTCGCAGCGCTTCGACCAAGTTGACTGGTTCCTACACTTTCACTATACAAATTAAGTTGGTCGCTATACAAATTTTTCCAGCCAGCTGCACAGTGAAGTCGATATGTATTCCATTTATCTGCGACGGGTGGTAATGGACTCCCCTCGCGCGTTCACCTACAAATATACTACATATCAATATCATGGATATATATAACATAAATAACTTTAGATAATATCCTTGATATGGTGTGTACCTGAATATAATGATCATTATTCACAAATCTAATACATATCATCTTCGGATCACTTGGGATAGGGGTTCTTAAGGGTAAATACGTCATCGAAATTTGTTTCGTTAGCGTATAACCATGTTAAATGACTGTTCAATCTATCTTAAAAAAAGATTAAAAAATGAGGTTTACTATTAACACCACCATTTCCTCTTAATACACACATTTTCTTAATACACCCCCTCCACTAATTTTATACCAACATAATTTCTAAATACACCAGCCAACATTTCTAATTTTACCCCTCTCACTTAACTCTTTATTTCTTTCCCAATACACCCACCTAATATCATCACACCCACCCCTATTTCTCAATACACCAACAATTTCAAACTCAACACCGTTCTATTAACTCCTCCCCAAAGCAACCCAGCAATATTATAAAGGAAGCCAAGAAGAAGGAAGAAGAAGAAAAGAGGAAGAAGACCTAGAAACTTTGATTTCACAATGAAGAAAGCCCTAGGTATGAAATTCTAGTTTAGTAGAGAGTATGAGATTTTCTAGAGGAAGAGGGTGTGTTCCCCCTTTTCATCATGAGGGAGACGCACCTGAAAAGGGAGGGGAAACTCAAGAGTTTTTCCTAATTTGAACATAATATTAGAGCTGATACTAATATAGGGTGAAACAGTAAATTTGCCCAAAATCTATTGATTGGGGGGTGCGAAATAAATCGCAGCCAAGGTACGAACCATTTTGTCTTCAACTGGAACAGCTGCCTCTGAATTCCACTTGCGAAATAAATCACAGCCTTCCCACAAACGATGTTGATGACCCAAACCTCTTCCTTTCAGCTCTAAATCACCACCCAAGCTTAAGCTTTGATCCTAAATGCTCCAAGTCTACACAAATAAGCTCAAAGATAGTGAAATGAACTAAAACAACTAATTTTGCTTCGTTAAACACATTTTTGAAGAGAAAACAAGCCTAAAAACATCCTAAAATATAGGCATTTTGAACATTTATCAATTATTTTCAAAGTATATGGAAATACTTTTGTGCTTCAAATCCAAAATCCCAATGCTTTAATTTAAATATCAAGGTTTTCATCTCTCTTTTCAAAACGAAATAGCAATTCCTGTCTCAGTCCAGACAACTCTATAATCTTGTATGAATTCTGAGATTACTGTAATAAAAGGCAAGATCAGCTGACATTAAAATGATATTTTGACTCTTAGTTATCTGTCTTTAAGATAGCTCATGAGTATCAACAATTGATATGTACCTTGGTAAATAATAATTGATATCATCTTGATGAACAACTGAATAGTATCAGATTGAATTCAAATCCCTCTGTTATACCTTATCACGTGAAATTCAAACAAAAGGAAATTTGGTAATCAATAAGGAATTGGACTTAACTCACTAAAATAGCTGGACACTTTTGGATTCTTAGGAAGATTATTGTTTCCAAAACATAGTCTCACCTCAGGAATGAATGGCTAACATGACCCCTATCGTCAATATTATGTCTCATTCTCTTCAGTCACTTGAAGAATCCAGGTATGAATGATAACCTCCAGTAGAATTTCTCCTCTACTGAACGTTAAAATGACCTGACTAGATACAGACATAAGCGAACACTTCAAAATTCCAAGTAACCACTATGCTTCTTGTCTAATATCTCCCCTCAAGACAATGTACTCTTCAAGCTTTTTCATAAAAACTTTGTCCTGAATGATGACTATTCTTTACCAGTCATCATCAAACTATTGTTAAGAAAATGTCATTATTTTTGGAAAATCCTTCGTTAAAAATGAATGTCCTAGATCTTTGTGACTCTTTGAAATTCATTAACAACAAATATAAACATTTGTGACATCTCCATTGGTTTTCTTTAAAATAATTTTTGGTTCTTCAAATGTCGATTTCTTACCCAAAAATCCATGTCTACTAATATATCTTACATTCTATGTTGATACCAACAATCTTAGTCACAACTCCGCTGTTTAAAATCTTCTGATTTCTAAAACAGTAGTGCCAAACCTAATAGTGTCTAATAGGACCTAACAGATTGAAAGGGATCGAATAACTTGCTCAAACATTCTCTAGATGACCTATCTAAACCCTTACAGCCAATTAGCCATCTCTTCACTATCAATTGGTATCAGTTGATCCAAACATTTGGTATTAGCCATCTACTCAAATAACTATTCTTTTGTTGATACCATTAATCCTAAACCATATTTTTAACCTAACCCAAACCTTACTGTGAGCGCCCCGATCTGCTGATCGCTCCCTTAGGGGACTTTTTCACTTTGGACTTCCCTCTGTGATATGGTGTTTGTGATAAATGTGCTAAAAACACATTTATTTTAAAAACAAAGTCGCCACCCTCTTTTATGAAGTAAACGAGAGAAAAATTGAGATTGTGAATTCGGGGCCAAGTTACGATTTGGAAAGTTTTTACGCACCCAACTCGCTCTTTCAGTCTCTACACGTTTGCATGCTCATATTTAATTATCGTGTGTTTGTTATTTTATGTAATCGGAGAAAATGTATTATGAAGATTTATGTCTCCGTTTATGTTTATAAAGTGCATATATTTTATAAATAACATGACTATAATATATACTTTAAGTATAATACATATATTTATATATCAAAGTGTATTGAAATAAATATGTACACATTTATAATTCAAATGTATTTATTTACATTTCGAAGCGGATAAATAAAGTAACGAACAGAAGGGGTTACCTTCTGTCATTTTACAGAATTCGGGCTATGTTCTAGGTCGTTGTGTTATATTGGATCAAGCTAGCTCGTAGGCTGATCTTTGTGCTTCCACTACTACTGATACGAGGAAAATAAGACTTACGTTTTGTGTTTGTGTTTGTGTATTGTGTGTGTGTGGGAGTGAAAGGGAGAGAGTCTGATAACTCTTTTTTTTTTTTCTTTATGTCTTTCTTTCTCAGTTAGAAAGAGCTGAGAGTGTGTGTTTGTTGTGTGTTGTTGGTGTGTGTTTTTTCTCTGTTGTTTGAGGGAGAGAGCTGAGAGCTCTTATATAGGAGGCTAAGAGGGAGATATTTCCTGTTTACTCTCAGGGCCAAGCAAGGAAGAAGGTTCCTTCAGCCTTCAAAGTCTTCAGCAGCCAAGCGGCTTGACTCTGAGGGCAAATGTCTTGTTTGGTGCGTGGCGCACCAGGCATTGTGTCCGCGCACCAAACCTTGTTTTTGTTGTATCAGCGCACCAGACAAGGCTTCAGCGCACCACACTTGTTTTTTGGCTTTTCCAGGCATTGTGTCTTGCACTTTGGCCCTTCTAAGCTTTGTATCTTCAGTCTTGACCCTTGATATTGATCTAACTGAAGTTGTCGTGTTTGTCGGACGTCGTTAGTCCTGTTTAATATTTTATTTCCTAAAATGATCATAGAAACAAGTGTTAGTCCATTTATAAATAAATAATTATTTATAGGACAATTTGTATAATGTAAGTGTACGAATCCTGTCTACACTTACCCCATCCTGATTCCAAACATAAACATAAACCTATCCTTCACCACATGATCAGCAATTGGTTTCGAGTGTTGGGCACTGCATCATCCACACACTCAACAATTGGTATCGAGTGCTGGGCGCCGCATCATCCACACAATCAACAATTGGTATCCCCAAACAAATTGGTATCTTTAACAATTTGGTATCACTCCTTTTTTCTCTTTTCAAGATAGAATGGATTGTTGAACACTTTTGTGAATGATCTAGTTTTGTAACTCCAGCTGTTGCTAAAGAGAAACTTGCCGAGAAGGAGCCTGCTGAGAATCCTCTCTGGTATAAGAGATTCAGAAAGAACTATTACATCTATTCACGTTTTCCTTTTCTAAACTCAGAGAAAAATAGTTCATTCACTCACCCATCCTAACCTTTATTTAACCCGTTCCAGTTACAAACCTTTAGCCATTAACCAGAAATCCTAACCTTAGCCAGTTACAAACCTTAACCACATTTGATCTCAGCTAATCCCAACCTCAACCAACTCCGAATTATAATTATCTGTATGAACTAATGTTTTTTTTTTTAAAAGGAGCTATGACATTAGTTACTTCTATTCTCTCCTAAATAAGCAGTGTACTTGCTTACCATCTTCTCAAAATGTTCGTCTCTCGATCTATCCTAAATGTCCTCATTGTCTTTGGTGTGTTACAATGAAATGCCCATGTTGCACTTCTTTAAGCCTCTAGCTTGTGACTATTAAAGAGGAGAGTATGTGTGACATATACATCAAGGAGGAAAGTATATGTGGCATATACACAAAGGACTATATATATATATATATATATATATATATATTTACTGTCCTTCAAAGGAAGAGAGTATGTAAAATGTATACATATAGGAGGAGATGTAATGTGACACCTTACACTCGCATATACCTCTAAGGAGGAATTGTAGTATGAGGAGGAGATGTTCATTACATATACCTTTAAGGAGGAAATGTAGTGCAACATGTATGTCACTTATATAAAGAAGGAGACGTATCACTTAAGAAGGAGTAATTCTGCTTAATTCAAGGAGAAAATAAAAGTGTTAGTTCACCCTCTCTTAGATAAACCTTTGTGGCTTATCTATGCCTTTGTGGCTTACTTAATGAAGGATTCAAACATTTCCAAAACTCTGCTGACCTCTTCCTTCTTCAGCAAAGTATCACGATCTTCATTAAGAAAATATTTCTGTTTCTAAACATGTTGTTTAAAGACAAACTTCTGCTCTAATACTTAAACAATTCGTTTAAGCATTAAAAACTACCACTAGGAAACATTCATTTCAAGAGGAGATTTTCAAACAGCACTTCATAAATATTTTCACTCCTTACGGAGGCTACTGTTAAACTACTTTCTTGTAACATAAAACAAGAAAGATACAATGGTTTCGAAATTGGTATCCTGTAGCAATTCTTAAAACATGCCTACATTCTACTTTATACCTTAATGAATTGCTCTAAAAAATCTTCTTGCCAAAATTCTTCAACTCGTTCAAATCACTGTGCAAGAAAGATCTTTTCAAATACATTTTTATGGCTTGTTCTTTAATTATACCTCATAATTGCCTAAAGATGTTTTTACTATTGCTATGCATTTGTACATTCATTTATTGAGTCTGTAAATACTTAGCAATAAGTGACTATACATAAGCTATCGCTTGTAAGTTCAACTTAGGGCATGCCTTAAGATAAAATGATCATTCATTAATAGGCATGTTATTACTAAGGATCGAACATCTGTTATAAAAGCTTTATGTATATGTCAAATGTAGTAATGGTCACAAGCATATAGGAAGAGATTGTAAGGAATATGCCTTCACAACAACTATATTACTTATCAGCATATTCAAACACAATGATTTTCCTGTTTTCATTACAACGCATATTCAACGAGTGGCTAAAAGGGCTGTGTACCAGTGAACGTGGCAACTCTTTTGAATATTGCATAGGTCATTTAGACTAGGAAGTCTCTGTACATGTCCGAGTCTTTTGTCCTACCAAATGATGATCTCACATATGGATTAGCTCAATAAGTGCCAGCAGACATCTCAACAACAGTTGTCTCACAAGTAAATATCTCAACAGCAGTTGTCTTACTAGCAGATTATCCCTCCAGCTGATAATCTCCCAACAGACACCACTACAGCAGTTATACAACGGTTGATATCCCAGTATCAGCCATGTTCTCTCTACAAGTCTAATGCAAGAGTGCTGTGAAGATTAAAGTGGAACATTAGACATTTTTCAAGCAATAAAGTCTACAAAGATTCGCAAAAGATACGTTGCAGATCTCTCTGACAGCTTAAAGATACGCCTCGATGTTTGAACCCTCACGTTTATTCTTTAGATATTTCCTCTTTTGTGCTTGGTCCCAGTCTTCAAGACGCATCATCTAAAAGACCAATCATTATGCATTTCATCTCTGTCCTATACGACAAATCCCATCCACTCCCAACCTGATTCTCGAATAGATCACAAGACACAATCTTCATAAAAAAATTTACCCAACAGTTCATACAATGTACGCTGATACATTGAAGAACGAACAGTCAATCGGGCAAAAATTAACTTAGTCACAACGGATCTCTTCTCTTCTCAACCTATAAAAGAAACCTCTCATCCCCCTTTAAGAGTGTAGAGCGCGAAAGTGTTCGTGTGATTTCAAGAAGTGGGAAAAACACAAGTGTAAGAACAAACACTTTGTGGTGAGAGTGATCTAAAATTTGCAAGGCAAGAAGTCTTCGCTTATTCAAGAACTTGTTTCTTGATTTGAGTTATTTCTTCCTTCGAAAGACTCAGTCTCTTCAGCAGCTACACTTCATATCCATAGCTAGAAACTAAGCTTTCAGCCTACCGTTGCTGACAGAACCTCCTTGAAAGATGTTTGATGAAGACCCTGAGCTAATAATCCAAATTTTATTCATACTTGGTAGACTTACATTTCATTGTGAGAGTTGTTGATTGTGCAATAATGTGTCATCATATTTGGTCGAGTGCTTTGCACTCAGTTGTTCAAATACTTGCTATTTGAACAACCCATAATATTCTCTTCTGACTTCCCCCTCACCTTGGCATTGCCATCTGCCTCTCCCTAAGGTACTTGGTGAGAGTCAAAGGTTGAGGGTTAGTAATAAGTCTTTCCAGCATCCCACTTCCTTTCCATGAAACCCCGAAAGGTTGCTAGGTTAAAGGGTCTAGGTTGATGTACTAAGTATGTTTACTCTTGAGTAAACCTCTACTGAATTTTAATATAAAATATATTTTATTACATTCAACCCTTACTTATCTTTTCGACAATCTATATTGAGCAATCTGTTTTATGGAATGGTATAACTGCATCTTATGAAGATTCAAATTTGTTGTTAACGCTATACTTGTACTTATTCATGTTCAGCCAATTTGATCTTCAAGTAATACATTTGTTGTTAATCTTTTCGCTGCTTAACTCTTATACTTCAGCAAGTGTAATAATCTCAACTTTTAAGCAGTCTTTCAAGTCTATTGTGACAGAGTAGATGATGCCTGCTGAAGCTTATCAGTTGATGTCAACATTAGCTATGTCGCTTCTATAGAGAATTGTCCTTCATTATATAAAAATTTAATGATGAAATTTTATATGATGGTAATATAGGCTATTCACCCCCCCCCTCTAGCCTATATACTGAGCATACCACATAAGACTAAAGGGACCTAACAGCCTGTCGATACAAGGAAACGGGTAGCAATCCGTAGGGAAAGCCTTGCTAAAGTCGGTGAAGTCGACACACATCCGCTACTACTTGTTAACCTTAAGCACAATCAACATGTTAGCCACCCAAGTTGGGTAAAAGAAACGATTTTTGCCTTCTTAAGCTTGCCAGCTTCTTCCTTGATGGCCAACTCTTTCTCGTAGCTGTATTTTCGTAGCCGGTATAGGAAGAGCATGAATTTCGAGCTAACATTAAGGTGGCACTTAGCTACTTCATTGCTGTCAGCTAGGTCGCAATCTTTATTTTATGCTTAGGAAAAGCTGGGTTGATGACCAC
This sequence comes from Platycodon grandiflorus, assembly GCA_016624345.1. Classification (NCBI taxonomy): domain Eukaryota; kingdom Viridiplantae; phylum Streptophyta; class Magnoliopsida; order Asterales; family Campanulaceae; genus Platycodon; species Platycodon grandiflorus. The sequence continues at coordinate 33,305,599 of CM028369.1, read as the reverse complement.
TAACTTGTTGCAAGCCTGAAACTCGGGACCATTCTTCATTTGCATTATTTCAACATCAATCTTATACTTGGTCGCTCCACCATGTTATTTCACCTACTCGTTCTCTCTACTCGGCTTTGGTATAACATGTCTCCAGTTGTGATTGCTCCGATGAACGTGTCCCCCGCCCCCCTTATGTGAAGTTTATCTTCTTACTCACCATGACCTTTTATCAGGTGGTCCGTGGTTAACTTCTACTTCAATTTTTAGGTTTGGACCATGTACTCCAATATTGATCTAGGGTCATTCTCGACATAGACAACCCCATTCTCAGTGATTAACTTCAATCTTTGATGACCTACTGAAGCCAGCATCTGAAACTTAGTTTAGGAGGCCATACCCAAGATGGCATTATATTGACTTCCCTCATTATGGAATGACCACCCACGCCGAGGATGACATTCAGCTTGATCCTTCCCTTCACATTTACTTTATGATCAGTGAAGCCCTCCAATTAACCTCCATAAAGCGTGACATGGGCGTCTGAGTATCCCATGTCTTAAAAGCACTCCTAACAGAAAATGTTTCTGGCAGCCCCCGTGTTAAGTAGAACTCTTTCGACATCATTCTCGGTCACAGCCACTGTGATGACCAATGGTTGCTCGAAAATCACGGGAGTAGTCGATAGCTAGCTATTGGTAAAGCGAATCACTTCTTCTTCTTTCTCGGCCATTACAGTTACGTATGCACCTTAGTCATGCTCAAGATTTAATTCTTCAACTGGGTCGAGCTAGCAAACTAAACATTGATGACATTGATCACTGGTCGAGCATTTCCTTTGCCATTCCTAGATTTTTGCCTATCTACCCGCCCATCATTTCTTAACTTGTATTTGTCTAGTTGTCCCTGTTGATCAGCTTCTAGATCTCAAGCTTCAACTACGTGCAATCCTCCGTGTTGTGCCCAATGCCATTGTGATAAGCACAATACTTTGTTTGATCCCATGTATAGGCATACTCGGGATTCATTGGTTTAGTAGGGCTAGGTCCAAGATCTTCATAATGTTCTCCCTTGTGATGTTCAAAGAAGTAAAATTCTTCATCGCCCTCTTATCGAGGGACCAAAAGGAGTCCGTCCCTCAAATGTGGTTCTTTCCCGCACGTCGATCATCTAGACTATCAGCCTCAGACTTGCCTTTCCCTTTGTCTTTCCTCGAGTACTTAGGGCCTGTGTTCTCAGTCCTTTGTACCCTTATGATCAAGTCGCCCTGATCTGTATGTAGTCACACCCCAAACTCAGTCTTTAGGGCCTGCAGCAGCCAATCCCCATTCAAAGCATATGACTACCTCCTTGTCTGTCACCCCGTCAATCTATTTGTGCACCTTCCGAAATCGAGCAAAGTAATCTAGAGTGGATTCTTCTTTTTTTGCTTGATACTACATAGAGTCGACTTGTGATTGGGTAGGGTTCCCACCATGCTAAACTAGGCCTAGAACGACCTTTGTAATTCTCTCCAAGAAACAATCTGATTCCTTTCTCTTCTCTTAAACCAGTTGTGAGCCTTTCTTTCCAATATAATAACGAAAGCTTTGTAGGTGAGCCTGTCATTGGCAGTTATTAGGCTTATTTGGGCATTAAAGCAGTCATATAGTCCCTCGCATTCGTCTTGCCCATGTACTTTTCGAAGGTCAGTAAGGGTGTGTGTAGTTTGGGGGATTGCTTCAGATCCAACTAGCAAAAGGATCGAAGAGCGAGCTAACCACGCTAGTTCTCGTCTTACCTGCCTCCAATGCATCCAGATGGGCTCTCAAGTCCCTCAGCATGATGTTTTCCTCCTCCTTAAGCCGATAAATATCGATCCTCCAACTTGTCAACCATGTATGGTTTTGGAGTGTGGGATCTCCTTTCTCGAACTTTTTCATTGTACCCGAGTGCTCTCTCGATCGTTCCTTTCAAAAAGCTTGCTCCAATGCTTGTTTCAAACGATGGGGCCTAACTGGTCCAACATGTCGATGATAGCAAGGATTTGATTCCATTTCCCTCGCCCCCATTAGGGCCTAGTCGACTGTACACCAACTCCCTTCAACCTCGACTCCCCCCACCTGAGATAGCTCAGCTTGTGTCATTGGAGGTAACGTCTCCTAAGACTTGCCCGGCTGGACTATTTCCTTGGCTTCTGTTAGGAATATGCCTGTAAATCAGCTGATGTATATGTATGCATATTCCAACACAGTAATTTGCTTGTTCCCATTACAACGCATGTTTCACAAGTGGCTAAAAGGGCTGCGTACCGGTTAGTGTGGCAGCTTGTTGAAACAATGCATAGGTCATTAGACTAGGAAGTCTTTGTACATATCCAAGTCTTTGTCCTACCAGAATGATGACAACTTTCATATGGATTAGCTCTTCAATTGCCAGCTGATGTGACCATCGGCAAATGTCTCACCAGCAGACATTTCCTTTAGCTATGATTGCATATTAGCTATCTCTACATCAGCAGTTCTATATCGACAGATCTCAGCATCCGCCAAAGCCATTCATCAGAATAACTGCAGAGAAGCTGATTATTCAAGAGGAACATCATGATCATTCATCAGCAGTTCTATATTGGCAGATCTCAGTATCGGCCAAGTCTCTCATCAGAACAACAGCAGATAAACTATAAACATCGGTCGTCATTTCACACGCTTCAGTCAAAATAGATCCGTTACAAGATCTTTCTGACAAGTCCAAGATACGCATCGATGTCTGCACCTTCACGTTTACTCAGTAGACATTTCCTCTTCTGTACATTGGTTGCAGTCTTCAAAGCTTCACTTCCATAAAAGGCCAAGCACGATGCGCTGCACTCCGGTCAAAGCAATGATGACGTCCAAATCCAGTGCATCCAGCAAAGCTCGACACGTCCAAATCGATCCGGCTGTTTCACGGACCAGCTTCAAGACAAAAACTTAACTGAAGGTCTCTGCCCAACAGATACAAAAATGTACTCTGATGCATTATGAGACTCAAATCACCAACGGGCATAAACCTATTCAATACACCAACGGTCACCTCTTCTTCTCCAGCCTATATAAGAAGACTCTCATTCTCATCTCAAAATAGCAAGGAGTGTATGCTTATGCTTGAGAAAGGTTGTGGAATTGTTCTTCATTTTACTCAATCCAGAACCACACCATCAGAGTGAGAAAACACAAGTGTAAGAACAAACACTTTGTGGGAGAGAGAAAAGAAATTCCAAAGGCTGAGAAGCTCTGCTTGATCAGAAACTTTGTTTTTGATTTGAGTTCCTTCTTCCTTCGAAGAACTCAGTCTCTTCAGTGGCTTCACCTCCATTATTCAACAAAGAGACCAAGCACTCTACAGATCGTTGAAGCCAGACCAAGCTTGAAAATGTCTGATGAAGAGCCAGAACTTAATAATCCAGGTTGCATTCATATCGACAGACTTATACTACATTATAAGCTGTGCCGATTGTGCAATAAATTGTCATCATTTTTGGCCGAGTGCTTAGCACTCAGTTGTTCAAATACTTGCTATTTGAACAACTTCTAATATTCTCTTCTCACATCACTCTAACACTAGCACTTTCCTTCCCTTACCTCCAAGGATGTTAGGAACTGCTAGGATTAGAGTTCTAATATGAGTCTTCCGGGGATCCCATCTCACTTTCCTTCTAACCCCGGGGAGATTGCTAGGATAGAGAGTCTAGGTTGATGTACTAAGCATGTTTGCCTTTGAGTAAACCTCTGCTGAATTTTAATATAATATATACTTTTGTTACATTCAGCCTTGATTTCTCTTTCTTGTATAATTTCTTTTATCTTGTGCAATCTGTTTAAGGAAAGCAAGTGATGCATCTAATATAGATTTTAGTTAACTGCTAAGCTCTCTTTGAAATCAAACCTTTATAGTTACTTTAATCTTAACTGTTAGACTTATGCTGTTTATTCTTCCGCTGCTTAAAATCCATTTCATCAGCTAAGTTTAACAACGTCTTCCATCTGCAAGTTCTACAAGTCTGCTGATCAATGTTGTCCGATTTTACTAACTTCGGGTAAGCAGGCAGATTGAGGAAGACGACCTAGGTGTATTAATCATTTCATCTATTCTTCAACTTAAATGTTAAAATTGGATGATATTTTTAATACATCAAGTATAGGCTATTCACCCCCCCCCTCTAGCCTATACACTGAGCAATCCTTGGACCTAACAATTGGTATCAGAGCTGGTTCTCTGAGAATGATTGTTCCAGGCTTAACAACCTGAGAGTTTAGATCCCATTGCTCAGATTAGATGCATAGTCAAAAAGAGTCTTTTTCAAAATCTTTTATTTACAAAAATCTTTTGGTGAGAGACTGAAGCCATTTGAAAACGTCTTTTTCAAATCAAAATCAATTTTGTTTTCAAAAACATGTGAGAAAGAATATCGTGATGATTATGTGATTACTATAAGAAAATCTATCATATATCAGAAATATATTGATATCATGAAGAGAAGTACTATAGTCAATGAGAGACTGACTTGCTAAGGATTATATATGTTTCAAAAATCTGTTCTTTGTCAAAACCATGATATATCCTATAGCAAATATGTCAACTTCATATTTGATGGATGAATTACTTAGATCCACTTCAAAAGATTTGCCTCCTTGATATAAGGCTAACGATTGTACCAATCTAACACCTTCTCAAGAAAACTTTTCATAAAAGTTTAGAGCAAATGAAATAAGAAGAGTTTCAAAGGTAATTCAAAGGAAATCAAAGTTATGTCATCTCCAAAATCACTGAGATTATAAGCTCTTGGCCTAAGGACACCAATGATGAAATCGTCTTTCTTCAACGAAAAAGCCTCAGCCGAGCAAGAATACACTCAAAGAACCTATGCTCATCATTAGAACTGGTGCTTCAACAACTATGAGCAGACACGTTCAAAGAGTTTAATGAGGAAGTAACCCCAGCTTCTAATCTCTTAACTTTTTGGGTTACATATATAAGCTGTATTTTGAATGATTATTCATTTATCATGCTTATTAAGCCTCATTTGTATTATTGGATTTCTAGAGCTACCTTTGGCTCATAAATGTTGCTAACAATTTCTCTATGAGTACTTTAGGCAGGAACTCATATGACAGAAAGGGTCAAACGTGCAACATTACTCTCCATCGGCAGACAGTAACATGACTGCTGATTTATGAAGGACTGCTGATCGCTCATGAAAATTCACTCATGTCCTTCACTCACTCAAGGTCAAATCCTCACCTGCTGGACTTCAGAACTGCTATTTGAAAAATCTGCTGATAAGTCCAAAGAAGTTGATAAAGACCACCTCTCACGCATACACAAAACAGGTCAGCCATTTGCTTGCAAATGACCTGTGCTCATGTCTGCTGAATTGATATGCTTATACATATTATCAGACATACTGCATAATAACCTGTCATACTGCACCTTTATTGATGTATCTGTTTGCTTGTATGACTTGCTTTATGCAAACGGTTTTAAAAAACTGATCAGCACTTTTCATATCAGCTGATCTAAAATTTTTTTTTAAAACCTTTGGTTGGCTGAATTTCCATATCTGCCAACCTACACTTCATAAGCTCAGTTTGATGTGCTGACTTATAGGAGTACAAACCCTTTAATGACCTACTCTCTCAAGTCTATTAAAGGTGGAGGCACACTTTTTGAAGTCTGACTGCTTCGATTAAAGTGATGACTATTTTTAAAAACTTGGAAAACGACAAAGCTTTCAATATCAAATCTTTTCCAAGAATCTTGAGAATATCTAGACTTCACAGCCTATCCCTGCCAAGGCGTGATCAGAAGGACAACTCAACAGTAAAGCTCCATTATTGAGTGCTCCTCAATCTAACCTCCCTGAGTTTAAGTAGAGCTCATTCCTCATCCAATCTCTACCATGAATAAACTCACAAACTGCCTATAGATTACTCTTGATACAAATCAATGATTCAAAATCTCTCAATATGTTACTAAGTTCAAGTCCTAAGAATCGATCAAGTCAATTCCTTAACAACGGGGTATGATTTCTTCATAATCATTCAAAGTTGTTTTGATTTTATTTCTGTTACTTCACATGAGCTGATCTAAAATTCTCTCAATGATGTATTTTCAAAATCATTCATAAACTGTGAAAATCGTTTTCAAAATCCTTCTAACGCACAGTTACCAAACATGAGAGAAATCTGTATCAATTCATGTGTACCAGAAATCATTAATTATGTTTCCTCAATCTTGTTGTGAAAACAATTGATAAAGGAATCTTCTTTTGTCTTGTCGATAATCATAGAAGTTCGCCAACAAGCATGATTTATATGCGCAAACCATGGCTATCGAACACTTAAGAACATCCTTAGTCAATTAGTTTAAAAGATAAGATGGAAAGCCATTAATTAATGCCAGAAGAGTGATTTCATACTCTCTTCTAACTTTTAGTTATCAATCTCTTTGATACTCTAAAATGTTTACATGAATCACTGTGAAAATCAAATAGCACATACTTATTCCACCTTCGAATTCTGCACATATGTGTACTTCACGAGAAGGTCCCAGAAAGAAGTATCAAATGTATGGAAAACATTTGATATATTGCCATGTGCAACAAGTCTTCGGTTATGTGTAGGTATGCCGACCATCACCTCAAAGATGGCCGATGCGATAATTCATTCTTGAATTAAGTTGCTAATATGGAATTGATGAGGATGACGAACTGTTAACCGCCACCATCCATCCCTAAGTCTATCAAAGGGGATTCATGGTCAAAGCAGCTCATCCTCAGTGGCAATCACTCTTCAGTGCTTTCATAATGACCCGAAGAAGTGAATATGTTCTGCCTCCCCCGAGAGTTGGAGGAAATCAAAAAGGACACCGCCATCTTGATCTCCTCCAGAATCCTTGTTGGATGACCCCTCATCTAATGCCTAGGATCAGGACTTCTCGGACACAACCTTGTAACATTTCACTCATTCTGTAAATTGAATCATTACGTATCTTTCTCCTGTAATTTGCAGTTCAGTCAAAATTTCCAGTTGTATTGTTCTTGTAATCAGCTGATCCTTGCAATGTACTGTCTAAAACTATTTGGATTATTGATTACAAGTTCTGCAACTTATCCTCATGCCTATCTACTTGTCTGAATTCCTTTGATAGCATGAATTGATGTGTTTTAAGTGTGTTGATCAAACTTACTTATTATTCTTTATGATCTTTATGCTCTTCTGATGATTAAAGAATTGTCCTTAATGAAGTGATCACACTGCCTAAACACAAACTCTGCTGATACTCCATCAGTAAACCATTCTTGAATAAGCACTATATCGAGTTATGGTTCCTTACTGCTGCTTAACTCTCATCCTTAGACTCTCTGATAATTGCCTTTCTGAATTAAATCACTTCACAATGATTAAATTCAAGTTCTGCCGAAACCTACAGTTATTTAACATAGGCAGACTGCAGTTTCATGATAAATGACCTTCATGTCAACCTATCTAGAAATCTGCTATTACTCAATCTCTATCCATCATGCTCAAACATTCAAGATTACTGGTAAATCTACTTTGAACCAAGCTGTCTGCTGAATCAACGTAAAATCCATAGTAGACTTTTGAATTTTTAAAAGTTTTTTTTTGTTGTTTAAATTTCCAAAAATCAAAAGCTTACATCTTTCAAATCAGTTCAACAGCACTTCGTGTTCCTAGTTATGACAACCACTAAATCTTGTGTAACTTATGAGATTGTAATGATAAAGGCATGATTAGTTGTTCCTTTTATAATGAACAACAACTAATTGGTAAACAGACTGAATTCAAAACACTCTACTACACCTTATCATGTTCTTCTTTGACAAAAAGGATGTTGTTAAAAAAAATCTCTAGTAACTCGACCAATTCTCAAGATAGCTATAAATTCAAGAATTCATAGGGAGACTAATGTTTTCAAAAACTAAGTCCTTCCTCAGGAGTGAACAGCCGATATAACCCCTGCTGTATATAGGCGATGTCTCACTCTCTTCAGACAGGTCTAGTTGTTATATGCTCTTAAGCAGTTCTCCTCCCTTGCTAAAGAATGACAAGATCTGTTGCAAAGAAAGAAGAACAGACATTATTTCAGGTACACATTAAATGTCTCATTTACTTGATCTATTTTACATTCTCACCAAGTCTTATTAGTCTTAAATAGATCTATGCCCCTTATTGTTTGTATTATCTGCTAAAATCCCTTTGCTAAGGATATTAAACTTACAACTATTAATACAACTATTGGCATCAGCAGTTCTCACCTTAGCAAATATCAAACACACTGCTGATGATGTCCTCATACTTGAAATCCCATCAAAATCTTCATATCCATAAAATCTTATTGGGAACAATTTCCTAAGGCACACTATTCTTCATAGTTAATTCTTACATATATGCCATATACAACTGTGACCTATGGCTTAGGACAAGATATTCTATCCTCAACCTGTCCTTAACAACCAATGCTGTCCGATTCCAGGATAATTTACTCAAACAATTCGTTTGAAGTAAAATAACAGCATACATTATCCCTAGAGAGCCTAGATCATAGTCCTAAAAACTCAGCATGATGACATAATCCAAAATCAGAACATCATTATCATGTCATTTAATGCACTTAATTCATTAAGCCCCAAAACGTCCAATCACGTTCCTCTAATCAAGGAACCTCTTCATCTTCTCAAAACTTTGGAAGGATATATAAATTGATTACTTACATCCAAAGCCTTCCAATTATTAATCACGATCTCTTCTTCATATTCCTAATCCAATCTTCATCATGTGTTCACCAAAACGGCTCAACTCTGTGCATCCATCCATCTCTCAGACTGAAATGCAACGAAGGATGATGATCTTCCTAAACACTCGTCAAGCCATTTCTCAACCAGTGATCCGTCGACCTCGCTCGATTAGTCGACGAGTAAGAATGCGCCTGCTCGATCCAAGAAACAGCGTATCCAATTTCATTCCATGGATTCCCTCTTCAAATTCTGTCTCAACAGATGCAACAGTTACTCCTTCCCTCTCTGCCTCATATGCTCACCTCGAGCAATCTTCATCTCAGGAGGAGCATCAGCCAGCAAATGCTCATACTGCTTCAAACCCTGCAAGTCACGATCCCAGAAATCAAGACTGCAGATCTTCATCATCTACCTTACTAGAATGACTAACCGCGTGTCTGTATAGGCAAACAAACTCTCTTTTGCCATATATGTAATATGCTTACGTCTAGTTACATCTGCTACTCCCTTATTGCTACTATATTTGTAAAATGCTAATCTCATATTTGTCATGGTACATTTTCATTATGCCTGCAATTCAAATTTAGTTCAAATATGAATAAAATCTCAAGGACATAATATGCAAATTTTGACACTTGATCTATTCTTTAAAGAGTGTTAAAAATCATGCATGACATCTTTACACGCATATCTTGTGCATCCAGTAAATATCCACATATCTTTTAGTAACAGTCTTCTTCAGATGTTCATAACTTATGAATTGTCTTGATGATCATCACCCTCTTATACTTCCTATTTGGTAAATCTCTTAAATACACTCAAAGCTCATTTCGCTTGTAAAATCTTAGGAAGGAAATCTTACAAAAGTACATATTCTCCTGTTTTAACTTCTTTAAGGAAAAGACTATAGTGAGTATTTTTCTTACTCGACAGATTATCTGTCTATTTTCTAAGATAAGACTTGTCCTATTACATTCTTGTAATACTTCATTACAAGCAATGGAACATGATTTCTCATCCTGATATCTCACTGTCCCTATTGTATAGGTACTTCTTAGACATGATCAATGTGATTCATCTCTCATTCACACACTAATATCACCATTTTGTTTGGTCTACCCATGGTTTTGGACAACTGCCGATATAAAATAGAAGTACTTACTCAAATTGTGGATGATCCCTCTTCATCCCAACAACAATTCATATCTTATGAGTTAATTTAAGTCATATCATCGATATGGAAGTATTTACTCAATATTGTCCACACACAGATATCCTCAAAAATATTACGAAGGAGGAAAGCCAAGGAGGAGGAAAGCTAAACAAATTGAGGAGGAGTAAAATCATCAAACACATTAAGGATGATAGAATTAGCTTGTGACCATTAAGGAGGAGGAAAGCTAAACAAAGCTAAACAAATTGACTTTATACATACAGAAAATCTAAGGAGGAAAGCTAAACAGATTGACATTATACATACAAGAGGGGAAAAGTTAGACAGATTGATATTGTACATACAGATTGACCTCAAGGAGTAAACAGTTTGACATACAGAAAATCAAAAAGAATGGTCATTGAGAAAACTCTATAGAAGGTATCTATATGACTATTACAGTACGCTGACCATTATACTACTCTACTTACTATCAACTTTTAAAATCATCAAAAATATTTTCAAGGCAGTATTATCAATTATATCTCATAATTGCCTAAAATCGTTTTAGTTATTGCTTCGTATCTGCTCTTTCATTTATTGAGTCTGTAAATACTCAGCAATAGGTGACTATACATACGCTATCGCTTGTAAGTTCAACCTAGGGCATGCCTTGACATAAAATAAATATTCATTAGTGGCATGCTATTACTAAGGATTGAACAAATGCTTTAAGAGCTGTATGTATAAGTCAATTGTAGTAATGGCCCCAAGCAAATAGGAGGAGATTGTTAGGAATATGCCTGTAAATCAGCTGATATATATGTATGCATATTCCAACACAGTAATTTGCTTGTTCCCATTACAACGCATGTTTCACAAGTGGCTAAAAGGGTGCGTCGGTTAGTGTGGCAGCTTGTTGAAACAATGCATAGGTCATTAGACTAGGAAGTCTTTGTACATATCCAAGTCTTTGTCCTACCAGAATGATGACAACTTTCATATGGATTAGCTCTTCAATTGCCAGCTGACGTGACCATCGGCAAATGTCTCACCAGCAGACATTTCCTTTAGCTATGATTGCATATTAGCTATCTCTACATCAGCAGTTCTATATCGGTAGATCTCAGCATCCGCCAAAGCCATTCATCAGAATAACTGCAGAGAAGCTGATTATTCAAGAGGAACATCATGATCATTCATCAGTAGTTCTATATTGGCAGATCTCAGTATCGGCCAAGTCTCTCATCAGAACAACAGCAGATAAACTATAAACATCGGTCGTCATTTCACACACTTCAGTTAAAATAGATCTGTTATAAGATCTTTCTGACAAGTCCAAGATACGCATAGATGTCTGCGCCTTCACGTTTACTCAGTAGACATTTCCTCTTCTGTACATTGGTTGCAGTCTTTAAAGCTTCACTTCCATAAAAGGCCAAGCACAGTACGCTGCACTCCAGTCAAAGCAATGATACGTCCAAATCAGTCAGCTGCATCCAGGCAAAGCTCGACACGTCCAAATCAGTCCAGCCTGTTTCACGGACCAGCTTCAAGACAAAAACTTAACTGAAGGTCTCTGCCCAACAGATACAAAAATGTACTCTGCTGCATTATGAGACTCAAATCACCAACGGGCATAAACCTATTCAATACACCAACGGTCACCTCTTCTTCTCCAGCCTATATAAGAAGACTCTCATTCTCATCTCAAAATAGCAAGGAGTGTATGCTTATGCTTGAGAAAGGTTGTGGAATTGTTCTTCATTTTACTCAATCCAGAACCACACCATCAGAGTGAGAAAACACAAGTGTAAGAACAAACACTTTGTGGGAGAGAGAAAAGAAATTCCAAAGGCTGAGAAGCTCTGCTTGATCTGAAACTTTGTTTTTGATTTGAGTTCCTTCTTCCTTCGAAGAACTCAGTCTCTTCAGTGGCTTCACCTCCATTATTAAACAAAGAGACCAAGCACTCTACAGATCGTTGAAGCCAGACCAAGCTTGAAGATGTCCGATGAAGAGCCAGAACTTAATAATCCAGGTTGCATTCATATCGACAGACTTATACTACATTATAAGCTGTGCCGATTGTGCAATAAATTGTCATCATTTTTGGCCGAGTGCTTAGCACTCAGTTGTTCAAATACTTGCTATTTGAACAACTTCTAATATTCTCTTCTCACATCACTCTAACACTAGCACTTTCCTTCCCTTACCTCCAAGGATGTTAGGAGCTGCTAGGATTAGAGTTCGATATGAGTCTTAGGGATCCCATCTCACTTTCCTTCTAACCCCGGGGAGATTGCTAGGATAGAGAGTCTAGGTTGATGTACTAAGCATGTTTGCCTTTGAGTAAACCTCTGCTGAATTTTAATATAATATATACTTTTGTTACATTCAGCCTTGATTTCTCTTTCTTGTATAATTTCTTTTATCTTGTGCAATCTGTTTAAGGAAAGCAAGTGATGCATCTAATATAGATTTTAGTTAACTGCTAAGCTCTCTTTGAAATCAAACCTTTACAGTTACTTTAATCTTAACTGTTAGACTTATGCTGTTTATTCTTCCGCTGCTTAAAATCCATTTCATCAGCTAAGTTTAACAACGTCTTCCATCTGCAAGTTCTACAAGTCTGCTGATCAATGTTGTCCGATTTTACTAACTTCGGGTAAGCAGGCAGATTGAGGAAGACGACCTAGGTGTATTAATCATTTCATCTATTCTTCAACTTAAATGTTAAAATTGGATGATATTTTTAATACATCAAGTATAGGCTATTCACCCCCCCCCCTCTAGCCTATACACTGAGCAATCCTTGGACCTAACAGCTTCTGTTGGCCGCTTAAGCCTATGGCTACCTGATGTGAATCGTGCCAAGCCTTTTAACATATCCGGAGGACCAAGGATTCGTACGCATGCGAGGAGGATTCAAGCGGCTTTAATATTGCATTTGGAAGAGGTTCGAAGTCAAAATGAACCCAAGGTTGATATGGAGAGTCAAGGAATGTTCGTATGCTCATTCGGGAGTTTAGGAGCTTCAAAATACACCAAGGAGGTTTCTGTCACGCGCCCTAGCGCGGACCTTCACAGAATTTTCAGAAATTCATAATTTTGCAAAGTTCAGCCAACCTGCGCGCCATAGCGCACATCAAGTCGCGCCGTAGCGCACATGCCCGCGCCTTAGCGCGCCAAACCCCGCGCCCTAGCTCGCCTGCCCGCGCCTTAGCGCGCCAAATCCCGCGCCGTACGGACAGCCATGGAATTTTGAAGGTTTTTGGTGTTTTGAACATTGTAATCATCTATGTTCGTTTCTATTTCCTAGGATGCGTGATTCCAGACATGGAAGCCTATATAAGGCTTGTTTCTTTCATGTAAAAGTAACTTTGATGATATATTAAACTTTGATTTATCAATTTCACTTTTCGGAGAGAATTGTGAACAATCAAATTTCTTGGATTAGAAACACTTGAACTTATCAAGCTCGAGGATCGCGGGTTTGTGGCGTTCCGTGGTTGTTGATCGTAGACAATCGCGTCTATCGGGTATCAATCGCACCCCAAGGTTCCTAGTCAATCGCGACTAGCGGGTTGAGGGAGATCCAACTATCAATTCTAATTCTGCGTTTTTGTCTTGTTCTTCGTTCTTCGAGTCTTCAAGTTGACTTCTTCGATTCGATCCTCGTCGGAATCACATCACTACCCATTTGAACTATCACGATACTAATCTGAAATGTTTGAGCACGTTTTTTTATCTAGTAGCACAGCTGCTGAAGTTTGGGCTCATTTTGATTCAGCCTACGGTATTAATTCTTCTTTTCGCTCGATCCCTCAGCACTGTTTTTCCTGGTGGCAGTATAAATCCTTGGCCTGTTCTATTCTCCCTTCCATCATTTTATGGAATCTCTGGAAATTCATAAATATATTGGTTTTTGACAATTCTAGACTTCCGGTTGTGAAGATTATCCATGCCATTAAGCAAGAGCTTATTTCTATATTCCATGCTAAAGGCTTGAGTATCTCTGAGGTTCAAGGTTGTTTAAGAGTCCGTTGTAAGCGTATCAAAGCGGTTCTTATTCAACAGGTTCTATGGTATAAGCCTCCGTATGGTGGGCTTAAGCTCAACTCGGATGGAGCTAGTAGGGGCAATTCGGGCTGTAGCGGGGGAGGGGGCATTGTGCGAGACGGTTCAGGTTAAATTCTTTATGCTTACTCTTAGTTTTTCGGTTCCTGTTCCAACTTGGAAGCTGAGATTCGTGCCCTTCATTATGGTGTTAATTGGCTTTCCAACCAAGGGCTTTTTGATGTTCCTATTGAGAATGATTCTAAAGTCATTTTTGATTGCCTTGTTTCGGGCCATTCTCCTCCCTGGAAGTTCGCTTACTACTTCCGAGATCTTCTTAACATTCAGCTTGCTCGCCGATATATGTTCAAACATTGTTTTCGAGAAGCCAACAAAGTTGCTGTTAGCTTGGCTAATTTAGCTTGTGACACTCGTGAGGATTCTGATTTCTCCTCCTTGCAAGCCTTGTCGAGGCCTATTCATGGTCTTATTATGCTTGATGCTAATGACACTCCGCATATTAGAATAATCAAAAGGAAGATGGCAACCCTTAGTTTCGTTATGAACTAAGAACCTTGATCGATTCGAAACCCTTAACTATTGATTAATTAAGAATCACGAATTAGAAAGTAACACAAACTTAATCTAAAGTGCAAAATGCTAACAAAACTATGTTTGTCAAGAAAGAGTTTTAAACTCACACTTTTAACTAATCAAAATATGTCCTTTTACAAATGAAGAATGGCGCCTTTATATAGGCTTTAGAAAGACAAAACTAATCTAACTAGGACACCTTAAGCTACTAAAAGACTAATAAAACACTTGACGAATTCTGATTATAATACAACTCCTAGTTAAAACATACTTAGGAATTAGAATAAAACTCTCCAAACCAAAGGTTGAATTCGGACTCAATTGAGACTTTATTCCCATGCAAAGGCCGGCTTCCATAGGCTTTTAGAAGACCATTCAAGGCTGAATTTCCCCATCAAATCTCAGCTTGGATACTCCTTGGACAACACACGGTTTTGGCTATTTTAGAACCTCTAGAACTCCTCCACACGGTTCTAACAAGGAAAACATGTTTTGACAACTTGCATTCACATGGGAGTACACGGTTTGTTGACTTTTGAAGACTCCTAAATGCCTTGGACATTGGAACACATTTTGGACAACTTTTACACATTTTTGGATAGCTTGCACCTTCTAGAATACATGGAAACTCCTTGGAAAAGTCTCCCACGGTTTTGGGCAGCCTTGGGGCTTCTAGGGCTTGAATTATATACCAATTTTTTTATTTATATACCAATTTGCCCCCCCTATTGTCTTCCATGCTTGGGCTTGATTTGGACAGCAAACAAGGCTTGGAACAAGCTTCAATTATTCTTTTAATCCTTGGCTTTGTAATTGGACCATATTTTTATCTTCAATGGATCTTTGATGCTTAGGGTCCTCCATCATTCCCTCCTCCTTTGAAAGGATTTGTCCACAAATCAATTTTACCTACATCAAATGGACGTATATCAGAAATAGAGAAATATTCACTAACATTATGCTCACCATGTAAGTCTACTTTGAATGGCATGTCGTAGGCTTGCTTGTTTTCCCCATCCAAGCTCACATAACTCCAATCACCGAGATCAAAAATCAATCGAACTTGACTTGCTCTAACTTGTAGAAGAAACACAACCAAACAACACAATACAAGATGATCAAAGTTGTTAGCGTAAATTACATTATATAACAATTGAGCACACCTCAAAGACAAACATCCCTTATGCCTAACAATCTGATCATAATCAACATTCTTAATTCCCAAGCTATCACATGTCAAAGCACTCTCAAATACATTCTTAACATGAAACACACAATCCTCCCAAGTTTTTGCATGCTTAAGAAGAATTGCTTTTAATAAACATGATTTAACCCTAAGAATGCCATGCAATCCATAAATTTTGTGAAAGAATAATGCAACATGGAAAATATCACCTAATTTGTGACATGGAATATGATAAACCATTTTCAAGGGTTCATTTGCATTCACAAATATAGAGCTCTTAGATACTCCTATTGCACAATTCAAATTTTTCAAGCCAATCTTTAATGCACTACAAATACTTACCATGAATGGATCAACGTAAGAATGACTAGGGACATGCAATGTCAAGTATAGTCCATCATCAAATTTCATCCAATCATATAACCCATGGTGACTAACCAAATTTTGCAATTCAAACTATTTAGGCATGCCAAGTGATCTAACAAGCTTTCTCATGAATGAAGTACCCACATGACCAATCAAATTATCAATACCAATATCTCCACGAATTTTGAATTCCCTACTAAGGTCATATGACTTGCCATGATTGTCAAGTCCCAATAACTTAGTATCATAAGAAGAAGGTAAGACAAACCTATGAGAATGTGTATATTCTACAACAATCTCATTATGCGGATCATGTCCCCACTTGTATCTCACAATCTTCTTACTTAATTCGGGACATACATCAACAAAAATCTGTAGAGAAGAAGCAACACATGAAAAAGAAAGTTTGGGTGACATGTTAATATAAAAAGATTTCTCATTGAAAAAGAGAACTATCTCACTATGCTTTTACCACAACTCCCTCTCAATCTCACCACTCATTGCATAAAAGCTCTCCTTTTTTCCCCTCCACTCAGATTTTTCACTCAACTCATTTTTCCCACTCTTTTTCGTTTCTCTCTCACTTTCTATCTTACTCTCTTTTTTCTCTCGTTCACCTTCTCTCTCTCCCTCTCTATCTCTCTCAAGCTCTCCTTTTTTAATTTCTTTCTCTTTCTCTTTTTCTCTCTCAATCTCTCCTCTTTTTATTTCTCTCTCTTTCTCTTCTCTCTCAATCTCTCCTCTTTTTATCTCTCTCTCCTTTTCTTCTCTCTCAATCTCCTCTTTTTATTTTTCTTTCCTTTTCTTCTTTACTTTCTCTCCTTAATTCATTCATCCTTACTTGATCTCCCCTCACCTTTTGTGGGGATAAGGGAGTAAGAGTAAGGGTTTTCCCACCAAATTTGAAGGAGTATTTATTGGAGTTCTCATTAAAAGAGATTCTTCGATCAAGTTGCCATGGCCTACCCAACAAAAGATGACAAGTTTACATAGGTACAACATCACATAATACTTCATCCTTGTACCCCCTAATTGAAAAGGAAACCATCACTTGTTTAGTCACCCTCAACTCACCATATTCATTGAGCCATTGTAATTAGTATGGATTAGGGTGTTTCAATGTAGGCAGGTTGAGCTTTTCTACCATTTCTGTGCTACACATTAGTGCAACTCCCCCTATCAATAATAACCATACACACTCTCTCATTCACTGTACATCTAGTATGAAAAATATTCTCATGTTGTATTTCCTCAACAGTTTGTATTTTCATACTCAACATCCTCCTCACTACTATGTTTTCCTCATCACCATTAACTTTACCCAATGGCAGCATAGTGGAAGCAACATTGCTACCTTTATTCACTAACCCATCTTTTGGTTTCAATTCTATAGAATTCTCACACTTACTTCGAAGATGTCACTTGAGGATTGCATGATTTCTAGTTTTAGGAATTTCAACCTTGAGTCTCTCAATGGGATCCTCAACACTAGATCTCACATTAGCATTGGAACTAGAAATCTTTCGAGTATTACCCCTCCTAGGTCCTCTCCATGATGGTTCATCTTCTTCTAACCACTCATCTTCCTCAATAGGTTGTCTATTTCTTCTCATTCTCTCTCTAACACGCTCATTAGGAGGTGGTTCTTGACGAACATGTTCCATCCTATCTATTCTATCATTCACTTGCCCAATCTCGTCCCTCATCATTCTCTTCATCTCACCTAACAAATTTTCCCTTGACATCTTATTACTCTCCTTTAAAATATTCTTTTCCTTTACTTGAGACATGAATTTAGAAACCCCACTCACTCCCTTACGTGTATCTATCAAAATCATGACACTCGTGTATAAAATTTCTGACTTTTACCTCCCCTCTTATATACTCACCACTCTTGTCTTTTTCCACTCACAACTCTTGATTTTCCAAGTAGAGTTAGAACAAAACAATTTTGGAAGTAAAGTTTTGAAACTCTAAAATTCGTAGAAAGTAATTAAAACAAAGAAAAGGGGTTTTTAGAAAGGGATAAGAAAGGTTTAAAGAAGAAAGAAGATTCGATTTTTATTCTCGAATATCATGGATTGAGATCAATAGACTTTGAAGAAGAAACTAACTTAGCTCACGACCCAAACCTCTTTGGCTTTCTTTGTTTTCTCCTTTTTTTTTTTTCTCTTGACCAAATTGAACAAGGTAGTAATTCTGCCTTCTTTTTTTTTTTTTTTTTTGTCACCTTGGCCGAATTATTTAAGTAATAATTCTGCCCACCTTTCCTTTTTTGTTTTGTTTTTTTTTGTATACCAACCTCCTTTGGTATGGTTTTTAAAGCAAGAAATTGAAGAAAAACTCTTTGGCACAAAAGATTGTTAGAATAGATAGTGTATGGATTATGGAATGAAGGAATTAAGAACAAGATAATAAATAAGGATATAAAGATTGTTACCAATAAGCCTTTGCTCCAATATCAACTGATGTGATTCCCAACGAGACCCACAAGTTATAATGAACTTGGAACCACGCTTTCAAAATAACCTCGCGAAAACGTATGCCGAGGACTTGAATAACAATCAAAAGGAAGATGGCAACCCTTAGTTTCGTTATGAACTAAGAACCTTGATCGATTCGAAACCCTTAACTATTGATTAATTAAGAACCACGAATTAGAAAGTAACACAAACTTAATCCAAAGTTTGCAAAACGCTAACAAAATTATGTTTGTCAAGAAAGAGTTTTAAACTCGCACTTTTAATTAATCAAAATCTGTCCTTTTACAAATGAAGAATGGCGCCTTTATATAGGCTTTAGAAAGACAAAACTA
Organism: Platycodon grandiflorus; assembly: GCA_016624345.1. Taxonomy (NCBI): domain Eukaryota; kingdom Viridiplantae; phylum Streptophyta; class Magnoliopsida; order Asterales; family Campanulaceae; genus Platycodon; species Platycodon grandiflorus. The sequence goes on along the minus strand of CM028369.1, from coordinate 33,286,668 downwards.
ATCTAACTAGGACACCTTAAGCTACTTAAAGACTAATAAAACACTTGATAAAATCTGATTATAATACAACTCCTAGTTAAAACATACTTAGGAATTAGAATAAAACTCTCTAAACCAAAGGTTGAATTCGGACTGAATTGAGACTTTATTCCCATGCAAAGGCCGGCTTCCATAAGCTTTTAGAAGACCATTCAAGGATGAATTTTTCCATCAAATCTCGGCTTGGAGACTCCTTGGACAACACACGGTTTTGGCTATTTTAAAACCTCTAGAACTCCTCCACACGGTTTTAACAAGGAAAACATGTTTTGACAACTTGCATTCACATGGGAGTACACGGTTTGTTGACTTTTGAAGACTCCTAAATGCCTTGGACATTAAAACACGTTTTGGACAGCTTTTACACTTTTTTGGATAGCTTGCACCTTCTAGAATACATGGAAACTCATTAGAAAAGTCTCCCACGGTTTTGGGCAGCCTTGGGGGCTTCTTGGGCTTGAATTATATACTAATTTGTTGATTTATATACCAATTTGGCCCCCTATTGTCTTCCATGCTTGGACTTGATTTGGACAGCAAACAAGACTTGAAACAAGCTTCATTTATTCTTTTAATCATTGGCTTTGTAATTGGACCATATTTTTATCTTCAATGGATCTTTGATGCTTAGGGTCCTCCATCATAAAGAATCATCAATAGCAAGAGAACATGTGCAGTCTAAAAACTGAATATTAAGGCAAGGGTAGAGTTTTCTAACGAAAAAACGAAGGAATCTAGATCAACAAATAATGAATAAAGAAAGCATGCAAAAGCCAACTCAGAAAAGCAGATACATATTGATATGAGTAATGGTATGAGTACGTAAATAGTACCAAATTTTTGCACCAAATGATGTGTCAACTAATGTGGAACAAAGAACAATATTAAAAATCATAATTAATGCATCACATCAGGTCAAACATCATTTGGTACAAAAAACTTGGTAATCTTTAGGTACCCATAGCATTACTCTTCAGGTACCCATAACATTACTCTATTGATATAGACAGATAAAAGTGCAAAAACTGATGTTGATTAAACTGAAGGGTAAGAGAGTATATCACATTAATTTGAACAAAGTTAAGAGCTAACACAAAGTTACTTTGACAGAAATTTGAGACGGGGAGAGCTTAGTATCTATCTTCCTTGACCATCTCAGGTAGGAGTGGAATAGACATCGACCAGAGGGACTTCCTCCACTAGATTAAATGTTATTAATACTTTGGACCAAGCATAGCCATGGTCTAAGCTCTACATGTTAGAGAATACACACAACTCATCAAAAAGTTCCTCTATGCCTAGAGAAATTTCCCAACACAATTATGTCTCAAACATCAAGCTTTTGAAGCCTCTTGAACTTGGAAGCCAAAAACAATCTTGACAGAAAACTACAAGTGAGCCTATAGAACAAGGCCCATGCCTGATTAGAGCTTCACTTGCTGGGATAATCAATAAGCAATAGAAAGAAAGTATATAAGTTGTAAATATATTGAAAAGCATCAAACCACAAAATTTACAGTACTAAGTGGCACACAATATTAGCTCAAATTCCAAAATTTCTTCCTTCAACTTGCTCATCTTATAGTTTAAGCCTGTTGATTTTCTGAACCTCTTGACAATCTTGTCAATGATTTCTGAGAATTGATACCAACTGTGACACTCCGACCCGGATCTCTATACGAAATCCCGAGATCGGGTCACCAAACAACACGACAAAAAACACAAAAATAAAAGCCAGTGTCTCAACCTCTTGAACATACTATAAAACACAATTGATAAAACTTGATTTAATATTAAACAAGTCTTCGGCAACACTACATTTGGGACCCAACTAAAAAAAAAACCACAAGTCTAAGACTTGGGAAACAAACAATAAGAACCTCCACTGTCACAACATGCCGGAGAACAACATAAACCACAAGCCACAACATGTTCGGGAAAAGAAACTGAATTTACTACATAGTTATATACACAAGCACGACATACATGTGTCGGCTACCAAAAAAATAGAGTTTACAACACAGTATAATACTACCCAAGTAAAGTTTACATAAATTTACACAACAATCCGTCCTCACCAAAAAAAAAAAAATACTAAATCATAAACAAGTCCAAGAGTTTAAAACCAAAAGACCACCTGCTAGCTAACTGCTTCCTCACTGACCTCACAAAGAATTGCCTGGCCGACTCGAATCTAAGGAAAAACAAATAAACAAACGGAGTGAGTCAAAACTCAATAAGTTACTAAATGCAACTACATGACATGGCATAATGCTAAAACAATAATCATAACATGGTACTATCATTTACATGCCACAACTGAACATGTAATATCATCATTGAAATACACTTCACATAATTCACATTACACCTTAATGTTCACATAAGTGCTTGTAATTAAACCACATAATAAAGAATATCATTTCTCTTTCTCCAGCTTTGCGTTGCTCCTCCAATACACAAAACAACCAACTGTGCCTCGATACCCGTGTATGTAGTATCGACATCTCTGACACAATCCCGTTAGGTTCTACTTAGCAAGCCTAAGTCATGCGTATTGTTACAACAGTGGGACTACTTTCCAACTGTGGCCAACAGAGGAGGGGTGAGTGAACTCCAAAACGGCCACTTATAGCGATGACAAACATTGATTTGTAAAGACTATAGATCGTCCTACCTTGATTAACAACAATGTCAGCGGGACTCAATGCAATGCACAAGTTGGTATTTTTACTCATCTTATGCAAATAACCATCAAGTTCAAAAGTAGTGAACTAGATAAATGTCAAGTAGATTATATTATTCTACCAAGAATTATCATCACGTATATTGCTTCAAGAACTTTAAACAATCACTTTAGAGCTAAATTACAAGTCTTTAATTTACCGGTACCAAATATTCGGAGGATAAAAATATATACCAAACGAACTCTAATTCTATAGGAATTTAATATGTTGTTCGGTGAATATTATTCTTACTTAAAATCAACTTCTTAGAGTCATTACTACACTTCTCAAAATTTGGGTATAATTGCTATATGCAAAATTCCCCAAATAAAGTCTCATCTTGTCTTCTTTGTTCAATTCCATGATTGATCACCCAATTCAACACATGCAACATCATCCATCCCAAGCATATATTACTCACATCAACATAGCATTTAGACATGAAAACACCAACGATACAAGTCATACATGTATATTTATAGACAAGTAACAATTTCTAGGCTTACAAAGGGAGTTTAGAAACTTACCTTAAAATGAACAATCCAACCACTAGAATCACAATCAAAGCCTTCAAAGTTGCTCCCCTAGTCAGCCCTAACACATGCAAGGTCTTTGATCAAAGATTGGTTGGTTGGATCTTAGAGAATGAACATGCACACACTAATCTCACATTTTCTCCGCACTCTCTCTCAAGCTTTAATGGTGAAAGTGAATGAAATGAAGAGTGACTTGGGGTCTCTCTTGGTGTATTAAGGAAGTAAAATGACTGGTCTTAAGCCTTGGGGGCATACTTTAAGTTCAGCCAAGGTTTAAAGTCAAAATGTCAACAACAAAAAAAAAAAATTCTCAAAATGCTGTCCGTACTCGGGGTCATGCACACTAGGGCGCGGGTTTGGTGCACTAAGGCACGGTCCGGGCTGATGTTTTGGTCTGATTTTCTGAAAACTTCTGGTTGTAGTGCGCACAAGCATCATTTTAAGAAAATCCCAACAGTTAACTCACCTAACGTAAAAACGTGCTTACGTGCATTATTAAATGTGTTATAGAAAGAGAAAATTTAGTTTCAGATATTCTCGCTTAGATAGGAAGGACATGAGATGAAATTGAAAAAATAAAAATAAAAACAGGTATTTGTTCCATCTTCAAAAAAAATATTATAAGTACAGCAAGCAAAAGGAAACAAGGACATCTTATTGAGCCCAGAAGATCATGAAGAGAATTCTAACCACTTTCACTCTCCTCTCCAGTCTATCAATTCACTGCGCGGTGCGTACACCTTTGCCACTTGTTCCTCGGCTTCAATATCGTTGACTACACCCCGGCATCTTGGGAAGCCACAGTAACACGCAAGTTGTTCATCAATCGAAAAGAATCTGCGATGTGAGAAAACAAGGGTCAGTCTACAGAGACACAGAACGGCGATGCCGGGTACAGCCTAGAAGAAAACCTGTAATCATATGTCAGCTCTTCCCATTGTTTAATATCCCTTTTCGCAAAAATAATTATGTGCTCGTCACCATTGACACTGATAACTCTTGAATAGCAATTTGGCTGCAGAAAACAGAAGAAACGTAGTGAAAATTTGAGGGTGAAATACCCTAGAGGACTATTACTAAATTTGGTTAAAGTGTTACAAGCAGATGCTGTATGCAAGACACTCTTCTGTTAACAGGCATGAATCAATTGGCAAATACTCCTCCATTCTGCTGAAAGAGTTTACTTTCTATTTTGGTGGGTTTTACATAAAGCGCCTTCTTTCAAAAACTATGCTTACAAATCCAATTTCATCCTTGTTATATTAAACTTCAAATTTGCAAAATAAGTTTAATCCTTTAAACTAAGGGCATATACGAAATGCATCGGAATCCTCAAAATGTTTGACTTTCAAACATACTATTTGAGCGGAATAGAGAGAGTACTGAATATCCCATCCTTTCTCCCATGTTAAACAAAAGTTGGATGAATAAACTAAATGGGATATATTAGCCCGCAATACGGAAACTTGATTGTTGAAAACCACAATTTCACGTCCTGTTCTTCCACTTTGTCAATAAGACGTAAACTAACAGTATTAACTTTAGATAAAAATGATGATCTGATTTACATGAGGTTGACCCAAAAGGTACCTACAAACTACTTCGATGACAAGGAAAATTAATCTACCTAAACCAAGATTATATATTTTCCAAAAGAGACTATTTCAAAGGAAAAATAGAACAAGAAAGCCAGAAGGAGATGAAACATACTTCACATGAATGATTTATCAAATGTGCAATGCTTCCTGCCCTCGTGGCATCAATAACACGTTCATCGTCAATTCGAAACATGTATGTCCCAGCACCCTGCATATAAAAATATATCAAACAAGCTTCAGACGAAGATTTTCTCCTTCAGCAATAAAGAACCCCCCCCCCCCCGGGTGCATTAACCACAAAACTATCTTGCTAAAGCATATGACACCATTCTTTTGTCTCTGGCATATAAAAATTCACAAACTACAAGGACAATTATATAGAATAAGCAGGGGAACTTAAGGGATAGAAAGGAACATGATCAAACCATTCAAACTTCATTTTCCCAGTAAGAGAGATGCCTTCAAACAAAAATTCAGTGGAATCCAAAGCAATGAAGAGGATCCCCCAGAATGTCAAAAGAAACTGGGTAAATGATCCAACCAAAACATCTTTCAGATACATGAGTCTACTGTATCATCTATCTTGAACATACAGAAGTATACCCACAGAGTACAGTCAGATTTTCAATTTTTCATAGTTAAACGGACAGTGTAGCAGTGAAACAAGAATGTCTGATGCAAAAGCATTCATTCACTTCCAGGTGTACGTGAACTCCAGCTTTAAGACTCATTGCTCAATCCTAATGGTACTTGATTATGTACACTCAAAATCAAATGATAACTCAAAAATCAAATGATAACTCAAAAGGCAACATATCTACCGCTACATTTAGGCATCATGATGCAGTCACTAAAACTTCTCTCCATCTATTTATTTATTTATTTTTAATTTTTTTTTATGAGTAAGAATGTTATGTACCAAAAAGCGTCAAAGCAGGTGACGCATCCTTTGTACACTAGGAGTATACACGGAAACTACACTACTCCATGTCAAAACTATTGATAAAATTAACAAAAGAATATCCATGGGGAAGGGGGGATCCCCTGTCTCGCAGCACCAAGAGAATAAAGAACGAAGGAGACTATCTTTCAGCTGCTCCATAGATCTTTCAATATTATCAAAAGCCCTGTCATTCCTTTCCTTTCAAATTGTATAGCAAACAGCTAGAGGAGCAGTCCCCCACACGAAATTTCTCCTCCGTTTATACCAAGACCAACACAAAAGGAGCTCTTTGATTGAATTAAGCATGACCCACGAGATTCTAACAAGCTGAGAATGACATTCCACAGCATCCTAGCCACATAGCAGTGAAGCAGTAAGTGATTTGCATCCTCACCATCACCTTTACACATAAAGAACCAACTAATATAAACTTTGTGACGACGCCGTAAATTATCTCCCGTAAGAATGGATTCATGACAGGCCTCCCAAGCAAAAAAAGCCACACGATAGGGAGCTTTGGAACTCCAAATAGACCGCCATGGAAAGGAGGGATCACCCTTTTTAGAGAGAATGTAGTAATACGAATTTACTGAAACGATATCACTTTTAATGCCTTCCCACCTCACCTTATCCTCACAATTAATCGCTATTTGCTGTGAATAAATCTGTTCAAAAAAGTTCACGCACGTCTCCACTTCCCAATCTTGAAGATGTCTACGAAATATGGGGTTCCACACTACCTTTTCCTCAACCACTTGCTGAATTGATGAGACAATCCTTCTCCAAAGCCAGACTAAATAAACTAGGGAAAGAGCACCGAAACCCCCTATCGCCACACCATTTATCATTTCAAAACCTGACGGAAGACCCATCCCCTATCTCGAAATAAATGTCTCACAAAAAAAGTCCATCTTTTTAAAATGCCTTTCCAAACCCCCGACCCATGTGGACTTGATATATCATTTGGGAACCACTTATGCTCTCCCACCCCATTTTTGCACACCACGACTTGTCTCCAAAGACCCAATCTATCAACCATAAACCTCCATAACCACTTTCCTAACAGAGCCACATTGCAAAGCTTAAGCTTTTTGATACGCAATCCCCCCCCCTTTCACATCGGAACACACCGAATCCCAGTTTACCAAGTGATATTTTCTAACTACTCCCTCCCCTTCCCACAGAAAATCTCTTTCCAGCTTTTCTAACCTCCTTCGGACCGAGGAAAGAATCACGAACACAAACAAGAAAAAGGTAGGCAAACTGTAGTGTACTTTTCAATAAAGTGAGTCTCCCTGCTTTAGATAATAACTGTTTCTTCCATCCCGACAAACGCCTTTCGAACCTATCCAACACCGAATTCCACACAGCTTTGCTCTTTGAACTGCCCAGAGGTAATCCTAGATCGAAAGTAGGAAGGTGCGCAATCTTGCATCCAAAAAAAGAAGCCATCGATGTTGTTGACCACTCCCACCGGAATCAATTCACATTTCGCAATGTTGATCCATAACCCCGAAACCATCTAGAAAAAAAGGAGCACAAGTTTGAGATAGCCTAACTATGAGACCTCAGCATCACAAAAAATCAAGGTGTCATCTGCAAACAATAAATGCGAGACCATGACCTCATCTCTGCCATCCTCCCTAAACCAAAACCGTACCTCCCAAAATAGCTTTGTCCATTAATCTACTAAGCGCCTCCATAATGATAATGAAGAGGAAAGGGATCCCCTTAGCGCAAGCCCTTCGAGCTGGCAAAAAAACTCGATGGCTCCCATTAATCAAAACAGAAAACGAACCATCGAAATGCAAAAATATATCCACTTCCTCCACTTTGCCCCAAAACCCATCCTCTGTAGCATATAAATGAGAAAATCCCTATTGACATGATCGTATGCCTTTTTGATGTCCGCATAACAAACAAACCTGGGAATCCACTTTTCGTCCTAGCATCCACCGCTTCATTGGCAATAAACGATGCATCAATAATTTGGTCCCCTACAAACGCATGTTGAGAATCCAAAATTACTTTGCCTACGACTCTTTTCAAACTTATTGAGAGAACTTGGCTAATAATTTGTAAATACCACTAATCTGGCTAATGGGCCTATAATCTCTCGTCACTCGCACCAACCTTTTTCGTAATAAGCACTAAAAAAGAAGCATTTAGGCTTTTTCCCGAAACCCATATGTTCATGAAAGTGGTGAAACAACCACATCACCTCATCTTTGATCACCCCCTAACACGTAGAGAAAAAAACCATAGTAAAACCATCCAGCCCTGGAGCCTTATCCCCACTCATACTCCTCAAAGCTCTTACAACCTCTTCTTCCAAAAACGGGCAATCTAAACAATCTCTATCATCAACCTCAAGAGAGTTGAACCCTACTCCATCCAGCCTCGGCCACCAAATGCAAATAAACTCTTATAAAAGCCCACAATACCCTCCTTAATATCATCTTCGTCCTCAAGTAACCTTCCATCAATCCATATCTCTCTAATGTGATTAGCATTCTTATGAGCACTTGCCATTTTGTGGAAGAATTTGGTGTTTCTGTCTCCCTCTTTTAACCAGTGAACCCGATCCTTTTGTCGCCAACAAATCACCTCGCTATGTAAGAGACGACCCGCTGCCCACTTTCCATCTCATTCAAACCACCCATTCCTTCTTTCTCATCTAACACTCTAATCTCTTCCATCACTTTCTTGATGTTAATATCAATTCTCCCAAACACCTCTCTGTTCCAAATTTTTAAGTCCACCTTTAGCAGCTTCAATTTTCTTGCCAGAATAAAACAAGGATTCCCACTAAGGACATAGGAATGCCATTTAGAGTCGACCCACTCCACAAAGTTTGGATCCTTAAGCAACGGATTTGCTTTCCTAATCCCACCACACTCAAGAAGCAATAGAACATGATCTGATACAACCCAAGGCAGACAAAACTGGTGAGAAGCGCTGAAACAACTATCCCAATCTGTCGAGATAAGAAATTTGTCAATTCTAGAGAATTGGTTTCTATTACCCTGCCTGAACCATGTAAACTCGCCTCCTGAAAGATGCAAATCCACCAACTCTGAAATGTTAATAAACTCATTAAACTCCATCATGGCATTAGTGTATCTCTGAGATCCTGACGTTAAAATCACCCCCTATGCACCAGGGAACATTCCACCTCGATCTCACACGCTTCAGCTCATCTCACATGTTATGTTTGATTGCATCAATACACAAACCATACACTCCCGAGAAGAGCCAAGTTTTATCAACCATCTGTAAAAGGCACGATACGGACGACACACCTATCTCCACACCCAACTTAGTGACCACTCTTCCATCCCACATAACTAGAATACCTCCCACAGCACCTACCGACCCTAAGAATTTCCAATCGAACCACCTACCACCCCCAATACTGTTCTGTCTATACACCCCATCTTTGTTTCCTGCAAACAAACCACGTGACGATGCCATCTCCTAAAAGCTGCCTTTATAATCTTCCTCTTGTCTAAAACAATCAAACCCCACACCTTCCAAGAAATAACCCTGAGCTGCATGAGAAGAACTCAAGACAATGACCTACTTCTCCTCCCCCTCCCTCCAAGATTCCCTGTATCAGCAAAATTGCTCAGAGCAGTATCAGTTCTCTCTTCCCCCTGCCTCGAGAACTTTTATCCCTATTATTGCTCTTATTCTCTGATAATTTCATTTTCCTCTCTATATCCGATAAGAGATCCATAATTTTGTCCTCAAAGCCTAACAAGACACCCCCAAAAATTTGCCAAATTGTTTTGCTCTCCTTTTTACCCAAATTGAAATGTCCTCATGCTCATCGCAGATTGACAGAATCTCAGAGTCGCTACAAAACTCCAGTTGCACCACTGCAAGAGGGATGCACACAATTGGTTCTGAAAGAACACCCTCCAAAATGCCATCTCTAGTACAAATAGCTCAATCGTGGTTTAACATTGTTCCTTCCTCCATCAAATTGCCCATCCTCTCTTGCTCGCTTGATGAAGTTGTCGCCTCCGGAACCCAGTCTCTCTGTCAAGTCCTTTCTCATACCTTGCCCTAATTTTCGGCCCAAAACATCAAGAGGAGCCTAACAGAAGTTGAGCACAGTATGTAGACTTCCATTGAAAACCCCAAAATTCACCTTCTGACCTTTGAACCTAACTACCAATCCCTCGCCACTTTCTTTCGATTCCAAGCAATTACTAACCTCGAGCACCCCTTCTTCTCTGTTATCTTCCTTGTCGTCTCCATCGCCAGTCACTTTGCCCTCAACAAAGTCAGAAGTCTGGCTAGCTATATCGAGCGAAGGTGAGTTCGCACCAAAAGACGAATCGGTCCTCCTCTTAGACCTGTATGGTCTACTGTAGGTGCCCGCTAGACTTGCGTCAAATCTAGAAGGAAATGGCCCATTTATTTTTCCCCCAATAATCACTTTATCTGTTGCACTTGAGCCTTTATCTTTGCTTGGGCCATTTTTACGAGCCACCCACACCGACTTGCCTCCCATTAATTCCTTAGGCCCAGTAACTGCCCAACACTTTTAAGATTATTTCGGTCCACCCATAGATGAAGTGGGAGACCCAACGCCCTAATCCAAGCTTCGCGAGGTTTCCAGCCGTCCCTATGGCAGCAGCCAATAGTGTCCCATCAATCAATAAACAGCGGTTCACCGTTAACGGTCCAATTCTCCTCCGACAAAAAGAGGGTAGCTTCCTCCTTCGACGGAAACTCGAATAGGAAGTATTTACTGCTCATGTCCACCACTTTAACTCTACCCGCCGTCTTCCACCTTAAATCCACCCACCTCTGAACTTCAATACTAGACGGGATCGGGCATCCTAAAGCCCCAATCCTACCAACCAAGCATCTCTCTAAAAATTTCAAATTGTCCGCACACGAATTAATCTCCACCTCAAAATCAACTTCCAAGTTACCACCCACGGGACGAATACGAGGGGGGGAATTCGGCCAAGAAGATAATGCAGCTGCCTCCTTACACGATTTTCTCCCAATCACCTTCACCAGGTCATATCCCCAGCAATCATGCTGGGTTTTGTCTCCACTTTTCTGATGACGCTTCTACCAAAACTCCTCACAGCCGTCCTTTCCTGAGTAAATCTCTTAAGCTTTGATGCCAACAAATTCCATCCATATTCCGGCACAATCTCAGGGATACATATCACATGTCTCGTCTTCCTTTTGTGGTGATTTCAAAGAAATACCCCAAAAAGTTTCTAAGCTTTGCTATTGACACTTCTCAGCATCATTCCTGTCATTTTCTCCAAAAGCAACCTTTAATCCTTGAGGCCTTCTCCATCCACTCGCAAGTCCACAGAAATTCCCAAGCAGAGAGGGTAATAGCATTGGTCCTACCTCTGTATCTTTCCAAAATCTGAAAACCGACTCGACCTAGATCCAAAATTCTAAAAAGGTCAAAAGTTTTCCTACCGGCTTGGAAGATAATCTTCTCACCCATAGATCACTCCTACCTACTTTTCACATATATTGCCCTTGCAATCTTAACTCTCCATCTATTTATTTAACTACCAGTACTCAATTCAACTCAGCCCATGTCCCCAATTACTTGGGGTTAGCTACATTTTACCCCTTCCAATGCAAGATCACCATACAAGTTCATGCGACTTTAGGTCCTCCTATACATCTATTACTGCAAGATACTAACATTATCACACCTTCTATCAGGTTCACTTTGAGGTGTGCGTTGCATGTATCCAAACCATCTCAAGCAATTTTCCCTCGTTTTATCTCATGTTGGTGCAACTTTTACTTTCTCAGGAATGTATTCATAATGAATTTTATTTCTCCTATTTTTATTTTTATTTTTATTTTTTTGAAAAAAAATAATATTATAGAGAAAAGAAATCCACCATGGAAAAAAAAAAGGAAGAAGGAAAGGAAAGAAAACAAAAACATGGAAAAGCTAAAACAATCGTAACTAAAGAAGAGCAAAGCAGCCCTAATTAAGCACTGCATTCCACTCCCTGCCAGACTTGAGTCATCCGCCGGAACGTCTCAAAAAGTTCTCAAGGCATAAGCCTGCAAAGAATAAGGGAAAATGAGCCATTCCTAAGGAACCACAAAAGACGAAGGACACCCCTCAAAATTCATAGAATTCGGCACCACCCTAAAACACACCATAGAGTTCCAAACACCCACAACAAACATAAACCATCTTTGTCCCTCCCTAGGACCTGACAAATGTGAAAGCTCTCAACAGATGAGGGCATAGCCAGGTTTTCCCAAAGTTATAAGCAACACACCACCTCAACCTCCACCCCATAGGACTGTGAAGAAAGATGTGCTTGTGCGTTTCACTAACATTGTTGCACATAACGTAGATATCCGAGAAAAGAGCCTTCTTATCAGGGATCTATGTTTCTGCCTTAAACCATTCATGTTAAGCCTATTAAACATGAGACCCCGCAAAAACGTTCATTTTCGAAGGAACCTTACCTTTTCAAGTTATTGGGGTCAACTGAAACAAATGGGATAAGATTTGCATGTGTCTAGCCATCTAGAAAGGTGAACAGTGCTTTTTAATTGGGACGTATAGTTATTTTGATTCAGTCTTGTCATTATAGTGTTACCATCACTTACCTCTCACTCTCCGGGATCCCTGTTAGTTTGGTGTAAAAACTTGAGGGGATTATGAGGCGTTTTTTAAGGGTTCGGACTAAGAAAGCGCAAGGACCACCCAGTGTCATAGGAGGTTGTGTGGTTCTAAGGAGGAGAGTGGTTTGGGCAATGGGAACTTCATTCTCAAGAAGATCTCCTTTTGGTGCTCCCCATTAGAGCCGCTTTATGGCTCAAAACCATGAGGAGTAAATTTGGTATTCAATAAAATGAGTGGGCTGAGCTCCTATGGTTTCTTTGGTAACCTTCGTGATTCCTTGGAATTGTTCATAAGTGATCGCACACCTTGTTCGTGTCAGTATCCGGTTAGGGAAAGGCAACAAGGCACCCTTTAGGGAGGACCATTGGATTACTTAGTGGAGCTCCTTTGGCTGGTTTGTTATCTTTCCTCGTACTACCCCAAATTCATCTTAACATTCTCATTTAGAGCTATACTTATCTGCTACATTAATATAAATGGCAGAGTCATCGTCGTATGATAGATATAAATTTATGATTTCACCCCTGGTTTACAGACTTTTTACACCTTTAGCCGTCAATGATTTTTAATGAGCCACTTCATCAATCATTTACCCACCTTTAGTCATGTTATTTATTGCTGCTCTTAATAACTTTTGATTATTATCGCATAGTCCATACCTTTAGCACTGTTGTTCAAAAGATTGAATTTTCATTATCTTGGGAGAAATATTAACTGTGATCATGAAGGAGTATTTCAAATGTTTATCAGAAACAAAAAGGAAAATTTTAAGTTTTTTCTAATTCCTAACTTTGCCCACTCCATAATAACAAAGATTTGTTTCTTATCTTAAATTTCTTCAAGTTGGATTGCTTTAGTAAAGGCATAAAATATGCTAACACAACCTTTAAAGTATTCATACAGATGCAACAGGTTAAAGTCCTTACTCAAAAAATATAATTACCATAAATGTCCAGTTAGTAACCTCTACGGGGAAATTTTATTCTTGTTCATTTTCGTATTTCATAATAATCTTCAAAGGCAAATGAGCTTATACTAGATAAAGTGACACCATTCATCAATCGAGTAACTCATTTACAGAAAACAAAAATTTTACAGTAACTTTAGTACATACTACTCATTAAATATTAAAATGATATATCAAAAAATGAAATAGCCACTCAAGAGAACACTTATTAGATAGAAAATTTATGAGAATCGAATGGCAAAAAGGAATCACAATTTTTGATTCAGAAACTGACCTTCATAACAGAATTAACTTAAAGACCAAATTATCAAAAAAAAATTATTTTGTCCCAAGGAGAAATGACAAAGGGTCGAATTAACTTGGGATTTCATGCTTTGCAAAACCCTTATTTGATTGTTGTTATCAGATTTATGTAGCACTCGGAAAAGGTTTTCGCCTCGAACTAATGTAATCTTTTTAATAAATCATAAATTAATTCAGTATAATTTTGTAACGGAAATAACCACATGCAGAGCACATGGCCATGACTAGTTTCATAAAATGCTCTTTTGTAGTTGCCCAGCATTCAGTTCCAAAGAGTAGTGCGAGTCTAAATAGATTTCCTATAAATTTTCCTTCCAACTTAACTAGTATACACCTATCATATAACGCTCCGAGCGCACTTCTCAACTGCACCCAACCTGATTTTATACATGACTAACATCTCCCACCTCCCCATCTTTATTAAACATTGATTCTAAAAAGGTGAAATTGACCCCTTCATGGTATTTTTGTCAGGCATCTAACCTAACTTTGTATCCACCAATGCTGAATTTGGATTTTCATATATTCCATTTTACTCGTACTTATTCCAAACTCTGACTTCTTAAGCTACTCTCCTCTTTTCTAGTTTATCACTGCTAGCAACAAAAGGAATCGGCCGACTAAATTGATTATGTGCGTGTAGAACACACTATCGAATTTGTCTGATTGTTACTAATCCCTCGGTCCTATTTCTAGTTTTGGTTGTCCCAGCTTTATTTTTCCTTTCCTTCTAGTTTTTTTTTTTTATTTGTGATAAAAAAAATAATAAAATTGATGGGACAGAACGAGGAATGTACAGTGGACAAGGAGTGCAACAAAATTTTGGGGTTGTCCCTAATTTTTTGGCCATTCCAGCAACTATAAATTACTTCGCTGGTGAAAGTAGGAATTACGATTAAGGACATGATTTGAAAAAGCATGTAAATATTGTTTGAATGTCTTATTTCAAGCCAAAAGCCTGTTATACTTTTTATTCAAATATTTTTGAAGATAATCATAAAAAGAATTGAAAATAGAGAACATACTCCCTTCAATCGATTTGTAGAGTCCCATTCCTTGAGGATGCCAAATTTAAACACTCTCTACCAAAAATAAGCATACAACTTGCCCTATGCCTCTTATATTGCATAAACAATAATAAGAGGGCCTTTGTCACGATGATAGTTGTCATGCACAAGATTTTCCTTATATGCTTGACTTTTCAAAGTTGACTCTCCAAATGGAAGGAGTTTATTTTATCACCATCGAAATCCTATATGAATAATCTTTAAGGAGTCGGTTGGATAGAATCCAAAAAACTTTGCCTATCTAAGCAACAAAGAAAATGCCTATGCTCCATCGAAAACATGAAGTCCCACTCCTATCTTTTAAGTCAAAAGAAAACGAAACAAAAGGAAAGAAGAAAAGTACAAGTTAACCGACTGAAATTAACTTGCCAAGGGAAGGATGAAGTGTGTTGATAACGCAAGTTTGATTTTAAAAGCATTCTGATTAATCAAAACAAGATACAAGTCCCCCTCTTATAGACATAAATCTAGTAATCTAAAATTTTAAAATCCTAAAACTTGTCCCACTTTGGTGATAACCAAATTTACAATAGAACTTGCACATCTTTGAAACTGAAATTTCAGCCTTATTTTGTTCTTTTGTGGTAAGGGTACTATTGGGAAAAGGAACAAATGAGTACTCCAAATCAGATAAAAGTTGAAACAGGATTGTATCAATATGCTTATCATTGCTGCCCAATAGTATGGGCTTTTTGCGTTAGCATTGGGTTTCAACTTGTGTACAGGGCTATCCCAGGTGATGTGCTGCAGTGTGCTGTCTCCTCATCTTCCCACAACCAATGGCATAAAGCCATGGAAGCACTTCAGGAAATTTTATTCATAAATATGCACACAGGTGGGTGGTGACTAGTATGAGGCTCGAAGTGCAGGTGTTGGTATACACACAAGGACCACGTTCATGCCATTTATTGGTGCAGGGATCAGCATAGCATATGGTTTGTGAAAGGACTAATGTAAAGGGGGATCCGTAGATATGGAAGATTCGCCTTCAAGGGAGAGCTTGCTGGGATAAGGCATTGATGAATAAATATAAAATTCTCGACTCACTGTCAAATACATTACCCTTTTGAACTAATATCTCAACTTGCCTAGTGACACCTCCTGCACCAGCCCTCATTTTATATGGCTATCCTAAATGTTGCACAAGCGATATACACGCTCCTCGTCTCCCCCATCAGCTAACTTTATACTCGGTGACCCCGCACCTCATGCCCCCACCCCCACCCTTCTTTCCAGGGCGCTCAAGTGCTCCTTTCCTCCCTACTCCTTTCTCTTCATCTTGAACCTAGATTATTAGATCTAAGATAACGCCACATGTCAGACTTGCGTATATCTTGGTTATCAAGGTTTCTAATAGCTGCTATACATAGTCTTGACATCTTTCAAAAGATGCTACGTATGAGTAGTACTATTGTGTGATTCAGTCTTGACCAAACAATGTGTACAATGGAACCTCCTCCTAAACGCGTCGGCTGAGTTCATATCTAACCATGAAAGGAATAAATGCATCATCCATTTAGGTGCATTTATTGTCAAAAATTCAACTCGTTACCATAGTTATTAAAGGCGATCGCCTGGCTCGCCTGGAGGCAAGGCGAGGGTACGTTGCCCGGAGGTACCAAGGCAAGGCAACCCAGACGTATGCCTTTGTCGCCCATTCAAGAGGTGAGAGGCGAAGAAAGGTGACCTAAAGCGAGCAAAGGTCAATATTTTTTATTTTTAGATCTCGACCTATTTTCTTACATCTAGACAAGTCAACCTAATATTTGCCAAATCCAAAGCCACACATATCTTCGCCTCGAGGAGACGATCACATCTATACCATTTCCACCGCCGGATCTTGCCGGAAAATCTGTCCGGCATCGTCGTTGGCGCCGGAATGTTTGTCGGAGCTGTACAGAAAGGTCACCAGAACCTGCAAATGTTAGATCCAAAGTGTTTGGCTGGTTTGAAGAGGATCTCTATGGTTATTATTCATATTTTTTAGAATCCACCTTTTTATTTTTTGATTTTCAAGAAAAAAATGTAGTTTTTCGTATAAATACAAAACTTAAAAGTTGAAAAGTGTTATTATTATCATTTGTGGACTAAGTTACATGAATTACTTTTATTTATAACTAGTTTATGAAAAAAAATTAAAACATATAACATTTTAAAATTATTTTTTATTAATTATCGACTTGTTCACCTTTTGCTCGCCCGCCTCTCGCCCGAAAAAGGCACCTCTCGCCCACCTCTCGCTTTTCGCCTTTAATAACTATGCTCGTTACCCATCTAGTTGCTCTTGCAGCTATTACTGTGCAATATTAGGATTTAAGTCGCATGAATTTCAACAGTATACTTCTGCGTTTCCTAGAACTCTTCATCAAGTCTTCAAGAACCCCAAAAAATCATATACATTTCTAGTGTTCTCTAACTTTTCATAAGAATTTCATCTGCACTCCTCTTCCAGATTGAATAACAATATGACAGCTTTAGTAACCAAATATGCAGGCAAAGGCAACACATAACTGCTGGAGGCAATGCAGAAAGCAACACATAGCAAAAAGAAGAAATCACAAAATAAGATAAAGCTCACCAAATGATTTGGTCATATGCAGATATTAAGATCAAACTAGCAGATTACCATTTATTAACTACCATCTAATTCTAGCCAAAAGCAACATAATATCACAAAATTCAAAGTGATATTTCAAGCATGCTAACAAGTTTTTAACATGGTTCAGCCTTATAGTAACATTCTGATGGAAGCAAACACAGTAATTGGCACACCAAAATAAAATCACTTACCACTAATGAGTTGTAGATTAAATGTTCCCTTCTGTCAGCAATAGGGGGTCTAACAAGTTCACCAGTGTATTCAATCACCTACAATGAAATAAAATATATCATTATTGATATTGCACTTTTTCGACGACATATATATATATATATATATATATATATATATATATATGAAAAAGGGAAGAAAAAAACCCAAAAGAATATAACAAAAATAAGGATTCTACCATATCTCCTGCTCTATGTGGTTGTTTAGTGAAGATCCCATATCCATGTATTCCAGATTTTCCTAAACCCAATAAAAGTCCGAAAGAAAAAACCAGATTAAGTACTAATACACACATACAAACACACGTGTATGCAAAAACAATGCATTTCTACAACGAGGGCGGGGGGGAATCAAAACAGTTTAAAAGATATTGTAATTTGTGGTGTCATATTCTTCAAACAACCACTCATGCTCTTAAAAGAAACACGGAAAATATACAAAGTAATAATAGTTAGCAGAGATAAATCTCTCTGGTTAGTTCAAGACTATGCAATCCAAAGCAATTTGTATTTCTTGCATCTTGGTCAAAATTTTGAATAAATAAGTGTATAAATAAATACTACAAATTACTAAACGTAATGCAACCAAATACATTAGTACAATAAGGTCTAAATCCAGTAACATAGCCTAGAAGATTTCAAAAGGGAAGGCAAGAAACGCATTGTCATAACTACCAAGTTGTGAACCAAAAAAGAAAAGGTTAAATAAAAGGGAAAAAGATTGAACCCAATTGGAACTGATTAGACCACGAGGCGAAATGGATTAGCCTTCTTAAGAGATTACATCAGGCATTGCTGACCTTCCAATAGTATATTGTGACAATCTTAGAAAAAGGCTATCTGCTTTGACACCTACGTGTGGAATCCTTCCCATCAACATTGATCTGAAGGATGCCCAACAATTTGTTTATTTGATTCCCATGCCAAACAAACTAAGAGCAGAAGCAGAAAATGAACAAGAGCCAATCAGAATTAATCTCTCAAAAGCCCCTTATTTCAATAATGTGGATCTTCTCTGGAAATGATTGATGTACTTAAGAACACATGTCCCGTAAAGTACTTCAGCAACAAAGAGTGACATGATAAGCAGCACTGTTGCACACCAATTTAGAAAAGAGTGTTTCGAAGGGCCCATGATGGTCTTATAATACTTTAGAAGTACTCTTTGGAGACCAATAATCTATCCATAAACCAGAGTGCCTATTCTTTCAAATAAGCAAAAACAAGATTAGCATATATTGTTATTAAATTCAAATAATGCAAAAACATTAGACCAAAGAGCCCAAATGTGGCTATCTAATAGCTGTGTGATCCAAACAAAAAAATCAACTGTCAAAAAGAAGAAACAAGTATTTGTAGCATCCAAGCTCACAATGAAAGATCTACGGTAAGCTACCCCAATACGGAAATAACACCAGGGCACTGAGCTACACCAAGAATCCAACTCTTAGAGTATTTGAGTAAACAACAGCTCTTTTCAAACAACTATGATGAGACAATCGAAGAAGCAGAAATTTAATGGAGTCAAAGCTAATATACAAGGGAAAAATGATGCAACACAAGCTTTAGAAAGTTCTTTGATGGCGAGCTTCCATCAGAAAACTTAAATGATGTTGCCACTTTTATCCTGTTTTTGCCAATTTTCTTTTAGCACAGGGGTTGGAAGAGAATCTCTAGTCTAGACTTAACCAAATTACCCACAGGTGCGGCAGATTCAGTTGCACTTGGTATTGATGGTGATGAGAAGGTATAGGTGGGACAAGAAGAGAATGTCAGTGGTTTTGGGCATGTCTCTTTCTGTTTCACAAGTACAGGAAATGGTAAAGCAGCAATAGTATTGGAATTGATAGATTACCATGTTAAGGCTTGATTTACATTGTTGGGTCCTCTCCCTATAGCCTAAGCTTTTAGATGAGTTGGTAACTAAACATGGTATAGAGCTCACTTCAAGCATCGTCTTGAGTTGGATTAATCCAACTTGTACATGTTTCCCCGAATATTTTAAGCAGACAAGTTTGCACTTTGTTAGGTTTATGATGCACCTAGTGATGCATGTTGGTTTATCGCTCAATGTTTGAGCTGCCTCCCACGTGAGGGGGAGTGTTAAGGCTTCACAACATGATTCTTCTTTACTATAAGAATTCTGGAATTCCTTTTTGCAGCTGCATGTTAGGGGTTTCGGTAGGGAGAAGGATACAAATATTTTGTGGGAGTGTGGGTGTTTGCTATTTTATGGCGCATCTGGCATGAGAGGAACTCCAGAAGTTTTCAAGATCAGTTGTTGTCCAGACGTTTGCTGTGGGATAAGGTGGTGTATACAGCCTCAGTATGGAGGTGCTTTTAGAGGAATTCCTATTTCGAGTATGCAGCGGGATTGGGGAGCTTTAATTTTTTAAGTTCTCTCGTTCGTACTCCCTTAGTATTGTTCCCTTTTGGTTCTTTTGTGACATACCTCTCGTCCGTCTTTTGTATCTCTTCTTATCTTTAATATAATCTTCTTTTCTTATCAAAAAAAAAAAAACCATCTTTACCTACTTTCAACAAAAAAATAACATTTTGAGGTGGCAGTTGAAACACAAAGGTGCTAGTAAAGTGACAATAAAACATCTGAATCTTGGATGATAACCTTAATACTTGATCTTGCATCTCCCAAAAACAATATGCAGAAATTATAAGCACAAACTAAAAAGTTCACTTCACCAGCAAGAACACAAACCAAAAGCCAAAGATGGTTCCTACATACTTCTACACTAAGTCTCAGTTTACAGTATTTTACAACTATACCCAAATTCTCAGTGATTTTTGAGAGATGGCAGAAGCAACTGTTGGGTCACCAGATTCTAGTTTCAGGCTAAGGAAAACTCAACTCAGCTTTGTCCAAAATTACTTGGGGTCCTCTACATGCATCCTATTTTATCATCCTGTTATGTCCAAAACAGCATCATCTATCAACCCGCACTCACTCATATCCTTCTTAATAGTTGCCGTCCAAGTTAAAGGTAAGGAAAAACAAGATATAAATATATACATTTAGATGTGTGTGTGTTTGTGCGCATACAAATAAATATTCTCATGAAGAAAAAACACACACGCACAAAGAGAGAAGTTTCACAGCATTGGGGTAATCAACCTGTTTTTTAGTGCCTTTTTTCGTAGATCGGAAAATATTAGTATGAAATTGCACATGCATTTCTCAAACTATTGGAATTCTTGGTTATATCCGCTAAAAATGACAAGGTACTTGCTAAGTTGCTGAAGAATAAGAGAGAGAGAGAGAGAGAGAGAAGAGATATGTACGAAAGAATAAACAGTACTCACTCCTAGTATTTGTTAGCAGAATAGTTAAAGTGAATGCAACAAGAGGAAAAGTTTCTTACCAAAGGCCAGTCTCTTTCTGAAGGTCTTTCTCATGTATATGTACTTCTCAGCCATAGAAAAGATGTTCTTTGAAGCATCAAGCTGCGAGGTTTTTAGATTTTCAACCCCAATTAATTTTGAGCTGACAAGTGAACTGGAAGATGGCACGTTGCCCATGGAATCATGCTGACAGTAGCCACCGACCAAGTAAGGTCTGTTCTCTACAAATGAGCGCTTCAAAGAAGCAGCGGCAAGAGCTTCAGGTTCTTTCCTTCCTCTTCTCCCAAAATAGTTATAAGGCTCTATCCGGATAACACAAAAGAAATTAGAACCTCAATATGCATTTGTAGTTGTGTACATCAAACAGAAGTGCAATTTGTCAGTTTGATGCTTCCACGTCATTAATATAAATAACATGATAATGAAATCAAATCACCCAGGTTAGTTTGAAACATTGAGGAAAACTCGGGTTAGTTTGTGAGGAGAAACCACTGATAACTCATTATGGTGATTATCATCACGACCATTACCACCATTCGAATATCAGAAGCATCCCATAATGGTCTCATTCTTGCTACTATCATGCGCACAATTATTCAAATATCATAAATATCCATTCTTTTAACAAGTAAATTAACAAGATCATGCATCGGGTGTTAGGATATTCCAGTTTAATAGTTAATCTTTTTCACTTTCAGTGTGCATAGATGAAACTATTTACTTCATATCTACAGTGCCACAGTTGAAAGGTATCCACGGAATACTCGTGATATTTATCGGCTGAAGCCAGGAGGAATGACCAACAAAAGATATGACCAGCAAATCCAACAAAGTAAAAAAATACAATTAGATCTCCACTAGCCCAATGAACATCAGTAGCCTGAACAGTTGACATGGAATGATTTCTTCTATACAAAAATGATTGCCAGAAATCACGGCTAAAAAGGAGAATGAACTATAAATATGTTAGGGGAAAGAAACAGAAAAAGAAAAACCAAAAATACCAACCACCAAAGAAATAAGCGGGGGGAGGGGGGGATAACTACCACTAAATTCAGTAAATGAAGTTTCTAATATCAAACTAACAACATGGAGAGTACAAGTAAGCATCCCTTCCCCACACACACACACGAAGACAGATGTGAATAATCCCTTAAAAGATAATCGTAATAGAAGAACAATAAAAAGTAGATGACATACCACTGCGAGCACAGCCAGATGGATTAACTGGAGGAGTGAAATCTGAATATTCACTTGGCGCTTGCCGGATCCGTTCATCAGAAACAGGACGTTCGTTCAAAGGAATAGGGCTATGCTTCTTGCAAAAGGAAACCAGACGAATGCACTGGTTGTCCTCATCCTCTTCTACAGGGATCATATGCAGTCTGTCTTCATCCGCAAGCTATTTAGATATGTATCAGCAAACGATGAAACAAGAAAAAGTGCTTATTAGTCCCTAATATGGAAAGAAAAACAAAAGATGACGGTTGAGGATTAAAGAATGAAGAAGGGAAAAAACAACACCTCAGCACAAAATCCAGCAGCACGTGCACAAAGAGGATGATATGCCACATAACAGTTACTGTTTGAACACTGCAGTAGCCATTAAGAGTAAGTCACCAAAACAGCCAAAATTGATACTTCAGACCAAGAAAACAAAACACAGAATGTTGATTTAAATATCTAATGGCAGAATATTTCTTTAAATCAGTGAAATCAAGTAACATTCCTTGAATGTTGATTTAACCAATTAACATAAAGCGTGACGGTGCTAGATTTACTAATGAACCCTTTTGGAATTGATGCTAGGGAGTTGAAGAAACCACAGTGAAAGGATTGTTTGCTGAAATTTGGGAAGAGCTTAAATATTTTCCACATTGACCTTATAATGAAATATAGTACCCATATACTGATGAAACCTGTTTCATTACCAAACCAACTGGAGAAACCATCATGAAGCCAACACCAAGACATATCTTTCTTTCCTTTTGTGTTATGTTTACTTACTACATCATCTAAAAACTTAAGCTGTTTGAGAGAGCCCCAGAATGATTATTAAACCCTAACACTCCACTCACGTTCGGCCCAAGAGACAAATGAACATGCATCATTAGGTGCATCACAACCAGACAAAGCGCTAACGTGTGCTTGTGTGCTGACAATATTGGGGGAAGCAAATGCAACTGCCAACTGTGATGACTTGAACCCAAGACCTTGCAAGCCAAAACTTTGATGCCATGTTTAGTTTACCAACTTGTCTAAAAGCTAACAATGTATATTAGGCCTCACCATGATGCTGTGTCTCTTTAGGTCAAGCAACAACCATTCTTCCTTCCATTCCTATTATATTACCGATAACTTCAATTGCTCAAACCACACCACTAACTAATTGTACCCCTTCCAGTTCACCGCCTCTAGCACTTCC
Source organism: Platycodon grandiflorus (assembly GCA_016624345.1). Taxonomy (NCBI): domain Eukaryota; kingdom Viridiplantae; phylum Streptophyta; class Magnoliopsida; order Asterales; family Campanulaceae; genus Platycodon; species Platycodon grandiflorus. Next base: position 33,263,229 of record CM028369.1, on the reverse strand, counting down.
AGCAAATGACAACCTTCCCTGTCTAGATGGATGATCATACAAATGTCTGGTTCTCTACCACATTTTTCGCAGCATAAATTTGAGTTTCTTTCCTCACTGTCTTCATACCTAACGCATCTCCCCCAAACTAACCTCAGAGGAAAGTGGCTGGTGGATATTGCCACCCTTGACCACCTGGCCGCCCCGCAGGTGGTTGGACAGCAGAGAGCTTATCCATGACTGTTAAAAAGATTCAGGTTTCAAATGCCAGTAAAAAGACTAACGAAAGCAATTGCTATGAAGCTGGAGCAAGAGCATGGGGACCAAAGAGAACAAGAATACTGTGGCCGGAATCTTTTTATATCATTAATTAAAGTTGTGAGCAAAAGAAAATAGTTTGCTAGGATTATGTAAATGCAATTGACACTGAAAAGAGAGAGACCATTAACAGAAGGAATATTGGAGAAGACAAGAAGCAAGAAGGTGAAACATGAGGGCGAGGCCCTCTCGAGTCAAGCTGCATTCAGCTTTTCCATATTTTCTATCAATTAGCCCATTTGATAAAAGCATGTTTGGGGAGCCAGATCTTGAGAATATGCAATAGTAGACAGCAAATTATCATCATAGAAAAGAACAAGAATGTTTATAGAAGATCCAAAGTAAGCAAGCAACAATTGGAAACTTGCCTGGATACAAGCTCCATAAGAAACCCCACAGATGCTGCACAATAGCTTCCAGCGGTCCTACACAATCAATAAAGAAAAAAGGTTCACAACAATAAAAATATCTGCACAAAGAAACTCCGCTATAACTGGAACAACCCAATTCTTCTAGATACATATTTGTTTATTTGTCTTAGATCAACTCAGTTACAGATAACTATGTAGGTAGTACATAAACAATATATTTGGGTCGACCTCTAAGGACGATATTGTAAATATGATTTTCGGGAATTAGAAAAGGAAGGTTAAGAAGCCACTTGCAAGAGAAAATATTAGTAAATAACGACAATAAAAAGCATACCTTATTGATTCTACTAAGCCCATCAATTGGCTCCATTTTCTTGATATCAGATAAGCAAGTTTCTGAAAGATAGTAGATTTTTTAATGAATAAGAGATGCATATAATTCGGATAATAATTCCAGCACAACGTCCGAAACCTGGTATCCACATGGCACAAGCAAGATGAGCCCAACGGCCATCTGTTGTAGGCTTCATGGCACCACCTGAAAAAGGGTAGATTGGCATATTCAACTATGCATGAGTGTACAGAAATGTTAAGGGAATATAAGTGCACGCACCTACACATTAAGGCTTAAATACCTGTAACAGGACAAAGGCAGCATGGTGGGGAAACATTCGGTGCTCCAGGACGACATAAGTTGCATAACCAAAGTACACCATCAACAGGCTCTAGTTCCCCATAGCATCTAGCATGAACCTGAAATAACAATATTATTTGTGAAGCATGAACGCAACAACAAAAGATACAAACATCATCTTCTTTTTTTCCAAAAAACAAAACAAATTGAAGATGAAACTCTAACACACAAATTAAATTGAAAACTAGTTTAACTAACAGTCAATTGTCACAAAGTGTACAAAGCATCACTTCATTAGGATCTCATAAATGAATGATTGTCATATCACACCATATAGTGTTAAAACAGATTTATTTCAATCAGCCACTTGCTTATAGAAATAGCGGAAAAAATAAACCAAATAATGGGTGATCAAGAGCAAGTCTATACATTCCATAGTATCTAGCACAGCATCTAAAATCATGGCAACTAGTAAAACCATGGCATTAATACAAACATCAAATTTTAAAGACCTCAGAAGAACTAAACAAGGATGCATAAATAACAAACGCATTAATAGAAAATTTTCCATTGGATTCAGAAGAAAAAATAGTGAAGTGTCATAAGAAGCAATAGAACAGATTATGCGCTTCCATTGTTCGAACGGGGAGTGTTGAAAAGACAGTAGTGCTTACCATCATTCTGCATTTATCACACTGCAAAAACAGATTGTTTTCATACTCCTGAAAAACAAGAGGATCTATATTAGTATATTCAGCTTATTGTAAATTCTAATATTGATAAAAGTTTTTTTTTGATAAATAAAGAAAATATATAGATCAAGACGTCAAATCAGGTGGCGTGTCCTTTGAATACAGGAAGAATACTACATCAAAAGAGCTATACATGATAAGAGATATATAACATGACTAAGGATCCATAAGAACAATCTTCGGTGAAGATGACTCTCTAAACATGATAATTTGGACTTTCTGGACCGCATGGGTCCCACAAAGTCTACATTAGCATGTTTTGGGAGCCACCGTTAAAATATTTAACAAAAGTTAGCGATTTTGGTTTAATTTTACGTGCAATTATAAGTATGATGGTCATAATTGCAAATTTGAAAGCACAACGGCCAAATTCATATTTCCCAATTAGTACGACAATTAAAAAAGTAGTTTTTCCATTATATTAAGACTTCGGTTGCCTATTAAGAACAGCTGACAGTCTAATAGCTGCATATTGAAAAATTCATTGACTTGACTAAAAATCATGTGCTCGAGTGTCCAGATTACACCTTGAAAAGTCCGACACAAATCCCACGCCCATGTCCGCGTGGATCATATTGGACACGGGTGTGGCCAGAGAAATGAAGAGTCCTTGTTAAGAAGGTTGATATTGAGAAGTATTACTGTGATCCTCAGTAGTTGGGCAACAATAGAAGAGATAATATGGGATCATAGGGAGTTACTGTAAATTAAAGCAAGAAAAATTATGCGGCTAGTTCAACGCTGAAAAGAGAACTGCTTTCACCTCATCCATATGGCAAACATTGCACTTATCAAGGTCTTTCCATTGAACATGAACAGGTCTGTAACCAACAGGCATGTCTTGATATCTTCCCGGTTTCAACTTCGAGAGCTTAGAGGGCAATTTCAAGTTTGATGTCTCCTGTAAATGTCATGAACAACAATATTAAGCTAGAAATGCAAAAGAAATCTTAAAGCAGAGACATATGCAGAAGTTTTCTCACTTACAAATCAATATGAGAAATTACTATAACCATAAAATGATTAATGAAAAACCATCCACTAACACATCTGGATGGGATGTAGGTTAGAAAAAATAATGTCTTTGACCACGTTATAACTCCATGATTCTGCATGCAATAAAGAATGCCTGCTCATGAATGAAGAGCCGGACTCCCTACAAATCTGCATGCTAGACATTGGATCCACAACCATGCGTCTAAATCCATTTCCTCTATGAGTTCAAAAATATCACTCCAATAGTTGAGACCCAAAATAAGTATTTAGTTTCTTCATAACAGGCAGTGACAAACAAAAAATAATAGACTTTGTAATAATTAAAAATATTCTCAAAAAAAAGGTTTGAATAGGAAAAGAAGTTTATTGGATGAATTATAAGAATACACCAAAGGATGATTTCCTTCAATCACTCAAATTGAAAGTGAAAAGAACAAAAACAAACAAACAAAAAATTACTAGAAAGATGAGACCAACACTTAACACCCCAAGGCCAAGAAACCTATAGACGACAAAAGCCCAGACACTGGAAATCCCAGCTGATGTGGGAAAAAGTGTACTCTATTGCTTATATATGGCCACCTACTACCATTGAGTACCAACACACATGGACTTTTGGGTCGGCCTGTTCTACATAGGTGCTCTTTGGGCAGTGCATTATGTCGCAGACCAGGCTCCCGCACTCCATGCTTTACAGATGCTGTATATGTCTCACAAGGTAACAGATGTGAAGATCTGCATGGCCCTCAAGAGGCAACCCCCAAAGAAGCTTGGCATCAAGATCAAACTTCACTTCCATTTGTAGCTTCATTGGGTTTAAACAGAAACTATTTCCCCTTCTCTGTGATGTTTCAGACTCTCCCAATCAAGGTGATCTTTAATTGTTCCAATCACCTTGAAACCCGAAAGTTTGGCCCATTCCAATGGAAAAGAAAGAAAACCTTATTCCATATGGAATCATCTCACCAGTAAAGGAGGAAGTATGGGTCCTTGAAGATTCTTGTGTTTCTGTCCATCCAAATACTCCATTATTAAAAATACAATTTCACCTCAATGTCCCTTAAGAATAATTTGCGAGTGATCTGTGAACAATTAGAGAGCTCAATGCTCCTGGAATTCCCCAGAAGACTCCATTGACTCCAAGCCATCGGACAGCAAAGAAAATAATCTCATCAGAATATTCCTTCCAAGGACCGAGTGTATCATTAGCATTTAACCTATTCAGACCAAGGACCAATCGAAACCTGTATTAAGGATGCAGTATGCGAGGAATATTCATAGGGAAGAAAGAATATATTTTCAAAATTAAAGCCAAGAGCAAATCTGATGGAGGAAGGCAACAGTTGTATGAGTTGTAGCATGGCAGTCATTCAACCAATTGCATGTGAGTGTACATATACAGATATACAAAGAGGCACAGATAAGGTGAGATATACAGATAAAGGCGAGTATGTGTGTGTGTATCTACGGATACATAATTTTGACTGGAAAAACTTAAGGCTGAAAATCCAAAATATTCTTCAGAATATATGACTTTCATTGTAGGACTCCTATTATGGGCCAAGGGGGAGTATTTCCAGTAATCCTCTTCACTGCAAAATTCTGGCTTATGTTGAATACATCTGGATTAAAGAACAAGGTACAAGACAGCACCTGGACTGTGACCATTGGCCTTCACCGCCTAAATCCCTGTAGGTTGTAGTAATATACGCTTGTTTACCAAATGGCCCCAAGTTTCCCAATGAGGCTACTATGGTAACTGCCAGTAGGCCGCAACGGCATACCACAACATAGCCTACAGGGGATTTTGCATTGCATAGCACGAAGGGACAACAGTATTACATCTGAGTTTTGAAATCCATCGACTCTTTCCACGAAGTTGTCCACGAAATACATCAGCCCCAATCAGTTGCCCTTCTTAACCTAACTTCCTCTTCTTATTTTCAGACCCTCGTTTGCTAACCATATTCATTCTTGTTTTCAATACCCTTTCTCCCAAACACTTCATAAACATAATCCAAGGATTAAGGACAAATCTTACAATAAATTGGTCTCTGAAATGGTCTCTGGTGAGAGAAAAACAACTAGATATGGTGTCCAAACAAAAGTTTCAATTTTCAAAACCAGCATGAGCATGTGTTTCATTCTAAAAGCAAAGTGAATGCGATTAACAAACAAGTATCCATCTCTGAAAAATGTAATTGAATACATATCATATGAGCATGTGTTGGAAAAAAAGAAAAGAAAAGGTGGATTGAATACATGTCATATGAACATGTGTTTCATTTTGAAAACAATTACCAGACAACTATTCATCTCTGAAAAAAGTGAATTGAATACGTATCATAAATAGAAAATAGAAAACAGCAAAAATGATAGTAACTAATCATTACCTTACTTGGCAAGGTTAGAGGGTCCAAAATCTGAGAAACAGATATAGGGTTTAGGAGCTATATGTATATATGCATACATATACATATGTTTGCACACACGCACACACACGCGCATCTATGAGATACAGATCTAAGGTTTTGGACCTAAATGTGTTTTGTGTGTATTTATACACGGCAAATATATATGCAGAGAGAGAGAGAGGGATGATGGTTACATTGCACCATGCCAGTGGTTGTTAACTTCAATTCCAACCATTGGATCAAAATCAAGGGCTCTTGTCTGTAAGATATAACTCCTCCGTCCCAAAGTAAGTGTCCCCCTATCTCTTTTAGAAAGTGTTTATAAACCAATTGACTATAATACCCATTTTAATAGTGAGATATAAAGTATAATGGGCCCCATTTATTGACACCATTAAAGGATACTTCGAGGGTATTGAAGAAAAAACAAATAGAGTCAAATATTTTCTTAAAATCCGTGTAAAGTCAATAGGGGACGCTAGTTTTTGGACAGAGGGAGTAAAGTTTATAATAAATATGCATATCATCCTCCCAATCTATTAAGAGGATCAAAGATCATTTTTTTAAGGAAACTACAACTAAGGAAATTAATTCAATCCAACAACTTTCCTTAAACATTTTTTATTCTTTTTCTTTAAAATCCCTTCTTACCAAGAAGACCGTTTTATTGCCAGCAGCATTAAAGACACAAACACAAAAGGACGGAGAAAAAAGTTTGATGTGACATACAAAAAAAGTTAAAAGTGTTTTTTACCCTTTTAGCCTCTCATCCTTAATCGCTTTCAGAAGTTAAACCCATTTAACCTCGTAATTCCAACCGACTTAAGGTTAAGCAGCTGCTTAGATATCTTAAAAAGTATTTTTGTTGAGTCATATTCAAACCAGGGAAGATGTTCTCAATCTACGTATCTCTTATAGAAGTTTTTTATAAGGAGGCATAGGTTTGACATTATATCCTTTTGAATTGTCATTTGCTTTATCATAGTTAAGATTGTTTCCTTACAAGATAATTTAAAATTAATATAAACAGTAATCATACTTACAATCTGCGAACGAATACCAACCATTAGATTAAGATTAAACAATCTAAATAGATTTTATGCACCACAGTCTATCGTGCTACTTAACAATCATCTTGCTATGCACGTGCTAAGACTCACTTGATAAACATTTAAGCTTCTTATCATCTTCTTTTTTCGGATTAGAAATAAACAATTAAGCATACAACTCATGGTATAAATTTTGAGAAAACTTTCTAACACATCAAAGTAAATAAATAGATATTCGCAGAAGAATTAATAGAGAGTTTTATGCAGAAAAAGAATTAGTATATTCTAGTACTAATATGAAAATGAAAGAATATGTATCTGAAGATTTTTTCCCCCTTCAGTTTTTATTGTAAGAAGAATTACTAAACCCTTCTTTGCCAAAAATAGATGCAAATACCTAGAATCTTTACCCAAGCAAGACTCACATGTTCCATCAATAACAAGGCTTTTAGCATGTAAGAAAAGCTTAATACCATATTTTTACTTGGTCTAAGCATCTAATGGCAGTTACTTAAGGTGTATTCAATTTGTCAATTTTGTTTAACATGAGACTAACCAGTGTCATGATTATCCAATAAAATTTAGTCTTACGTTAATCAATAAAATTTAGTCTTACGTAATATATCTGCAGTAAAGTGACTTTGTTCCAAATCAGATAATGGTATTCATTTTTATTTCTACTACTTCTTTGTCTTTTTGAAAAAGCACATGCTAATAATAATACGAATTAAAATGCTACAAATGTAGAGGTGTAACATGAGCACTCTAAGCTTTTTTTATCTATAAAGAAGAAGATAACATTAAGATGAGGAAGAACTTACAAAAGGACGGACAAGAAGTCCATCAGCAAAAAGAAAAATGAATGAAAAAGACATCATAGCAATACAATAAAACTGGCCAAAGAAAAGCTAAGAATCAGAGCACACCAATCCCGCTACAAGTCACTAATCGCCACACCTCAAAAAACTAACATACCTATTTAAGCTTCAGTTTGCTATCAAGAAGAAATTAGAACTTGATGAGTATCTGAGAGACCAACCGCTTAATTACTCCCTCATTCCAATTACCGAAATATGATGAATTTTGTTGGTGATCAATGCACGTCAAATTGTAAAATCCATGTTAATCAATGGAAATAAAACTGTCACTCCCTCTCTCTCCTCCGTGTTATCAAGGGAAGTATGATACATGTATAGAAACTTTATACATAAAAGTCACCATTCATAAACGTATGGTACAACCTACAATCTATTGTGTGATTTTATAGTACCACCATATAATAAATCTATAGAACATTACATACATACTTTCTACAAGTGTCACTTTACACGAGTTAGAAACTGCTAATGGGACTTAGTTCATGTGACAGGAAAAATAGAAGAGTGGAGAAAGAAAAGCCCTCAGACATAGAGCAGAGTGGAGCAAGAAATAGAGAAGGATAAACTTCATATAAAGACAAAAAACGGACTGCCAAGCAAATATAGGTCAAGACAGAACTTTAAGAGAGGGGGTGAGTGAAACTAAAGTAAGGACTATTATGTAATTTAGAGCAAAAATTACGACACTGGAACAATCCTTTCATATAAGGGAGTAGGTACACTCACACATAATGCATTATCTTATCATTTCCTATAGTTGACTAAAAGCAGCTCAGTGAACCTCCAAGAGAAAACTTTATCCCAGCAAGCGGCAAGGCAAATTGCATAAATATGAAAAAGTGCTTCACATAATGACAATGGACGCAACAACTGTGCAAACAAGAGTTGCTTCTTTTGATAGTCCAGGTATGCATCTTAATGGAGCCATTAGATGTTATCCCCATAAAGTAGCGACTGCGCTAAAGCAGTAGTATGTCACATACAGTTCTTTCTCACTTTAAAATCCTAAGTGTCAAAAATTCTGTTCAGCAATCAAGGACTGGCTGCATATCATGTGATTAGCTGAGTAATAGAGCCCAAAACAGTAAAGAAATATTAAATTTGACTTCAAAGAGTTACTGAAGCCAAAAGATTTACTAACTTTGATATTTGATTAACCAGAATTTTTAATAACGGGAACATAAAAGGTAGACTGCTAGAGCATTATATTTGAGAAAAATAGATAAGGATACAAAGTGTTGAATGAGAAAGTACATGCAGTGCTTTTCATATGATATCAGAACAGATAATATACCCGTAAAAGCTTTAAAACTTCAGGATGGGACAAACCAAACATGTCAGACCCAGATTCAAAGCCCTTCACAGGCACACCTTCAGTCTTCGAATCATCAGAACTGACAAATGGTAGATTCCTTATCCTTCTGTAAACTTTATTCCAGCAGGCAGATGGAGTGGATCCATCGAACTGCAAGAAAAATATTAGCCATAACAATTAATGCAGCAGTTCCCAAAATTTACAACACTTGGAGTTGCTAAGAAGATGAAAAGACCGAACGTTACATCTTCAAAAAAAAAAAGGATGAAAGCAGTATCAGTGACTGTACATCCCAAAGGGATGAATGCATAAACAACTTCAAATCTAACAGGTTCATTTTAGAGAATACAAGTGCAAAAGCAGAGTTCGTTTTCAAAATTAATGTTCAGCTGTGAAATATTTGTCATACTAGCTTTTTTGTGTGATAGAACTAGAAACATATGTTTGCTTTGTGGAATGCCAACTATCTTTTACAACACAAACTTCAGTTTCCACCCATCATGAGATCATTCCCCCAAACTATTCACACAATTGTATTCCCAGGCAAGATACCTTTGGGACCTGAAATAGGCTTCATAATAACTGCACATCATCATGGAACAAGTTCCACAGAAATGATGTAAGACTACCAGGCAACCAAAATCAAAAGATGATCGGATCCACTAGACGGCACAGAAAAATAAGATACAGCAGCTTATACGTGAGCATGATTTACATGGTTTCAAACTACAAAATAATGGTAACTTCAACTATGCTTTGTTAACCACCAGAATTCCTTTAAACAAAATGGTCAGTGAGACCACAAATCTATAGGGAATTTTTCTCATAACTTTTTTTTTGATAGGTAAAAGAATACTATAAACAGGCGTCAAAGAAGTACACAGGAAAAAAAGAATACTCTGCTATATTTTTGGTGTGGAGGGGTTGAGGAGCTCGATGTTGATATTATTAACCCCTTAATTCTTTTGTAGAGTTTGTGTATAGTGATGATGCTGGTGTTCGTTTGGTATAGTACGCATCTAGTGTACACAGGACGCGCTACCTTTTTTAGCGCTTTTTGTTTTATATGAGATATTTACTTATCCAAAAAAAAAAAAAAGTAAGTGCTGAGCACATAAGCAAACAATTAAGATTACAAAATGTAAAGTAGTTTTAGCAAGGAGCAACAAATAAACGAAAAAAGAAAGTGTTTGAGGGCAAAACCAATCGAATATGATTACAGAATCTGATCTTGAGGATAACTAGTTTATTTGTTTACTGGCAACACGTAACCTAACGATAATGTCTTTTAGTATTTTCTGTTGCAAGTGTTTGAGCAGGTGTGTAATTTTCACTTAATATTTAATCAAGATTTTTGGCCATTCATTAAGAAAACTAAGTTACTTGTTTACTAGTAACACATGATTATACATTCCAACCATAACATATATACACACCCACATACATATAATAATGAGTACTTACCACCCCGGGTTTTTCAACCCCGAAAAAGATCCCCGCCAACACAGATCATCCATCAATAAGTACCAGTAATACACAAGTGAGTTCATTTTGCAATCATAATGCCCCAATCATATAATGTATGTTCCAAAGGAAAATGAAGGCGGCCTTTTCCATCAAATAAGCATGTCATTCCATTAGGCAGTGTCTTCTGCCAAGAGCAGACGTTGGAAAGGGAGGATTGGGGTCGAAACCAAGTCTCGAGCAATATATCCACAAGAAACCCACGATAGGTACAAGGGTCTTGGCATTCAACAGTATATATAAAAAAAAAAATAGGGGCATTAAACCCCTCTAATTCGAATGTCATTTCTACTGATAATAAAATGTCATATGTTAACCTGCGCTATTTGTTACTTTGTACTCCTCTGTTGAGAATATTGATCTATTTAGCCTTTGAGTCCCTTTGAGAAATCCTAGCTCCACCACTATCTACAGAGTGAATTAACATAAAAATAATATATATATATATATATATATGTGTGTGTGTGTGTGTGTGTGTGTATCCATAAAGTGACTGCCGTCAAATTCTTTAATGTTATTAAAACTGAACTAGTGCATTCGACATGTATTAGAAGAAGGTTAAGATTCGTCCTGTGAAACCATCTATGGGATGATATGCTGAAGTGCCTAGTAGAACTTAACCATTCATCTTTCTCTTCATACTTACTTCTCGACGTCATCAAAGGATTTAATTTTTTTATTTTTCTTGGATAGAAATCATCAAAGTATTTTCAGTCGATCTTTTTGGCCGTAGAAATGCTGGTTGCTAAGGCTTAAGGTAGTAGGTCGACAGACCTCAATAGTTCCTTGTTACATAAGCTTTATCCAAGCGAGACATACAAGGGCACTTGGATACTAAAAAGGATGGCCAAAAGCAGGAGATTCCCAGTCCATGAAGGCATGAAGGGTCCACTCCATGTAGCCTATACCCCTGAAAGAAGATAAGACTTTTTACAGCTCAAACCCAGAACAATCATGTAAAAATGGAGCAACCTTACCCTTGTCACTGGGTTATTGATAAGCCAAATAAAGTCACCTCGCATGCGTCATCACTAGTTACTGAAATTTAGAACTTAAAAGAAAATTAAGTTCATTGCATCACCATAATAGGAAACCATATCCATGCAGTTGGAATATTTTTTTCTTATCATTTTTTTTTCTTTTTGAAAACCGAGGGGAAAAGCCACCACAACAGGTCCACATTGGACCCATCTATGGGACTAAAACCACCACGGGAACCCGCCAACTGCCCTTCATCAACTGATCCGGGCAAAACCAGGAAGGTAGGATGCTTCAATTGACCCTGTGACACGTGGGTTGTATTTTACCACATTCGCTCATTTTACTTCGACCACTAAGTTACGGCCCCATAGGGACATGCAATTGGTTATAACCGCCTAAGAACTACTCAGGCATCATCTAGTACCTTGGAAAAACTAAAATGCTATGCACTAATAATTGATATTCAGTAACTTAATAATATCAATCAATGACTTCATACCACAACACATAATATGTAATATCAATAGTTTAAGTTATAAAATTGGGAAGAAATCCTATTGTAGTGTTAACTATATGAGAGGTAAAATAGGTGAACTTTTGAGCATATATAATGTAGAAAGTTAGAAACACCAATCTTTTAATAGGAGGAAATACGTGTTGAAAGATTTTTTATGGTGATCAAGAATGAATGTGATGTGTGATCACGCCAAAATTAATACCGGTGACCACGTCGTATCTATGTGTGTAGTTAGTCTCCAAGTAAGATGCCCCAGCACTCAAAAGGCTTCTTGTGGACTGCGTGGACTTCAACTAATAACACAGAAAATACCGTTAGGTGTTGGGGGTTTTACCCGACTATTACCCTAAGGCGTAAGAGTCAGTACCGTAGTAAATATGGGAAAGGTGGTGAGTGTTTATGGCTAACAACCCTCTGATGAGCACTCAAAGAAAGAGTAAATGAGAGTGTATTGAAGGCAAATAAGTAAATGCAAATAGTCAGCAAACACTTTGGTATATTTTTGGGAGTAACTGTGTGTTAGCCTAAATGAAGGTGATACCTTATATTTATAGCCGAAGGCGGCATGTAAAATGGTATGAATTGGGCCACTTGAATGCTTGGGACTAGACTACTCATTAATGAGACCATGTCTTCTATTAGGATAAAGCATATAATAGAAGCTTCCGTCTTGGGTGCAAGAAGAACTCATCAATGCCGCCGCCGTAGCTTCACGAGGAAGGAATGTTTTCATCCAATGGGAATGTCTTGCCTCTTCCAGGTTTAATGCTGACATTTAAGAGAACATTCAATGTCTGATGACACTTCGTCGAGGAATATGAATACTCGCTACCGAGGTGATTCCCAGAGATGACGAAGACCTTAGCGAGCTAAGTCGAGGTCTAGCTTAGCCGAAGACCTCGACTAATAACCTTGGCGGAAGACTTCGATTCGAAACCTCGGCAAGGGACCTCGGTTGAGACGAGGTCCACGTGGTCATGTCAAGGTGGACATTGGACCCACATGAGGCTGATATGGAAGACACGTAGGATGGGTATTTGGGAGGATCCCATCAATGTGATTTTGTAAATATATCTTGCCAATATACTAATTGTTTCTCTGTGAAAAATACGAAAATCAAAATAAGTTTTTCATTCAAGGTAAGAGTGAACTTCATACTTAAACCTTCAATTAATTAATAATCTTAATTTCCACCCTTACTACAAGAAAGTCGGCTTACAAGAGAAACTATCGACCCTCATCATTCTCATCATTACCGACCAAAACTTATTACTCATATGCAGGAAATGACTCCTAGCAAAGATGATACACACACAAGTATCTTTGTGTGTGCGCGTACTTTTTGACACGTAGCACAAAAGATAATTAAAATGAAAAGAATGACTTGCACATCTGATTGCAACTTATAGGATTGCTAAAATTGAAGGAAAAAACTGAAGAGAAGAAATAGAAGGATTCAACGTGCAATCACAGAATGCTGCATCATAACCTCTATCTATCCAGGATACAATATGCATCACACATTCCCACATGCCTAGAATTGCATCACAGAATTTAGGCCTGTGGGATTCCACATGTGATGCATATTGTATCCTTCTATTTGTTCTCTTCAGTTTTTTCCTTCAATTTTTAAGCAATCTTACACATTGCAATCAGATCTGCAAGTCATTCTTTTCAATTCCAATTATCTTTAGTACTACATGTCAAAAGGTGTCATGCCTGATAAAGGTTGCATATGTATGTCCTATATCTTGATGCCTGTGCTCGAGTAATGGAGATCAAGGACCAAGGCCCAACATTGCAAGAGATTTAATGATGATTAATGAAGGTCCAATGACAAGAGCACGAGCTAAGAAGATTTAGGAGGCTCTCATGACACTTGTGAAAGAAATCAAGACCAACACAACCACCAAGGATGTTCAAGGCAAAGAAGGGAGATTCGTTTGTGTGTTGGAGGGTCAAATAAGCACGAAATTTGTCCAAAACTAGTTCTACAGAGATGGCGCGCTCGCGCCCAAATCAGTCTAGTTGAAATTTGCCTTGGAGACCTCACGCCTAACATGAGGTGAGGCCGTGCCAGTCCCCTTTTTCTGAATTTGAAGTTTTTGATGAAGTTTGCACGTTTTCTGAGCAAAAGTAGTGAGAGCCGCACGACCAATGTGCGCCCTAGCACACCGATTATGGGTTTTGTGTATTTTTGCGATTTTTAAGTGTTTTAAAGTAGGTTTTCGTCCTATTTCTTTGGGATTCGATTTTAAACTACTTTTAGGGTTAGTACTTAGTAGGTTTGTTTCCAACCTATATAAAGGTCGTCTTATGTATTGGATTGATAATTTTTTATATATGATTAAATTAAATTTGAGTTTTCACTATATTGTGAGCTTTTGATTCTTGAACAAGAATTCTCAAACCTTTGAACTTATCAAGTTTGTTGAACTACAGGCTTGTGTCGTTCCGTAGTCTTTGTTCCTAATCAATTGCGATTAGTGGGTCAAAGTTGCACCCCAAAGTTCTAGGGATTAAATCCGCCCTAGGGTTGAGGGAAGCTCCCTATCTTTCGTTTCAATTCGTTGTTTCCTGTTTCAATACGTGTTCGTGGTTGGTTTCCCTTTGTCAACGATCTTGGATTCACATCATCGAGGGTCAAGTGCCCCCCCCCCCCAATGAAACACAAGCTAACGAGCTGATCTTGTTTTAGAAGCTCGTTGAGCTGATGTTGTTTTGGAAAAAACAAGAAGCTCATTCTTAGTTGGTAAGACCAACCTCCACTATGAGACGTGTTCAAGTCTCACTTGAGGGAATCTAATTAAAGATTGATCAGTTGTTCCCACACAAAAGAGAGTAACAAAAAAAGCTGAAAAAAAGAAAGAAAAAAGAAAAACAGCTAATTTGCAATCTAAACGCCTAGGCAGCAACAATTGAGCCATTTTTCTAAGTTATAATTGCTCAAAAGAACTTGAAATAGAAGAATAAATGAATACAAACACCACTATTATGCATCACCAGAACCACACATAACTCACTTGTTCACAACAAAACAAAGTCGTCAAGCAAGAAGAAATCATTTTACCAATTCTTCATCCAATCTTACATTTCGAGCTATTAAACTATAAATGAGGTGCAAATACAACGCTGGATTTAGTATGACAAATGCCATCAAACAATTAGGGATGATGTTAATAAATGCAAGAAACGTGTAATTCGTAAAAGGAGCATGCATATTCAGCTAACCAAGCACAAAGAGAAGATTAATTTATGATGAAGTGCCATCTAAAAAACAAGAAATAGAATGACACAAAGCAAATTATATATGAAATGGAAAAACAGTAAAACTAAATAAGAGTTAAGTGGTGAAAACATTTAGACATGAAGGATGATACCTGCTCTCCATCATCTGATGTAACTCTAAAAAGAGGTTGGTTCTTTGAGTCAGCATCTCTGAGCACTTCCATCGTATATAAAGTACATAGACTTGGATCTGAAGCCCCCGAAACAGAAAGCAAAAGGAAGTGCAAGGTTATGAACATAACTTTTCTTTAATAACTCACATAATGAACCAAGAGGGACTGCATAGAAAACAGATATGGCAGATGCCACAGAACAGTGATAACTGGAAAAGTAAAGAGAAATCTTTCTAAGATGATGTACCTGTTATTGAAAGAAACTTTCTCACAGCCTTATATCCTACAGGCCAGATATATCTCTTATCATGAAACCACTTAGAGTCTTTGACGATCTCTCCTACATGAGATTTGGAGTGCACATGACATCAGTTGAAAGGTTACTCTAAAGGAACAAGTAACACTCATTTGAACATAGCAAGCGAGATCATTACCAAGACTCTGAACCTTCAGATCGCCTATTTCAAACGGGCAACTTTTTATGCCATCCAATTTTTTCTGCTTCCCTTCATCTACGAAGCATTCATCAACACCTGAATTAGTATGGCCTTCATCCTCTCCGCTTGCGCTTTTACAATCAGCTTCAACGCTGTTTCGCATCTGTAACATTCTTTTCGGGAGTGTTTGTTTGCTAAGATACCTGATCATAGATTTAGCAAAGATACCAGATCAAAGATTTATAACTTCATAAAATATAAATCTTTGGGCCTAAAACTAATCCACCCAAAGATTGAAGAAAATGTTATCATGAATCAGCATCCTTTCCTTACAGTCAATTTCTTTTTGAATCATATACATTAATTTCGGATACTTATGAGATAAGACTTATTCAGCCATGTGTCTGCTGACCTTGCAATCCACACAATGATATAGTAAATAGAACCAGTGATCTGGGTAAAAGCCATTCCAGGTCTAAAACAATCAAAAAATAACAAGAGTAAGCTTACACTTTTGCTTCCTCCAAACTTCGAATAAAATCTGATTTTTTGCATTTGAGGTGGTAAGAAGAAAGAAGCCCTTTAAGAAAGGAGATAACTTGCTTCGTTCTGACCCTGCAATTCATCAAATGATAGTAACATCAGACAATAACATCAGACAACAAGCACGATATGCCTATGATAAACAGATATGTCTTAAACTCCTAAGGGCTGCAGACCTAGCAAAATCATGGGTCCCAAAGAATTGCACTACAACTGATTTTTCTCCTGATAATTTGCTTAGGCCTTTGCGATCACTAACAAGAGATTCATCTAAGACTATCGCTGGCCAGACAGCATGCCCTGCATCAAAATAAATGAAAGAAAGTTTCATTAAGTGATCAAACAATAAAGTGGTGAAGTAGTAGAAGTAGTATAGTTAACCAATTGTGCACAAACTTACAACACAGAACACTTCACATATCAAGTTAATTTATAGACATTATACTCTGCCTCAGGAACTAGTAAAAGCTCAGTCTCCCGTAAAACTCAATCAACTGCTGACAGCATTCCCAGTGGAGACAACAAACAATATTTTAAAATTATGACCTCTAAAAGTGGCCAATGAACATGGTGTATACGCCTAGTAAATGTCAGCATTTTAAGGGTTTAGATCTCAAAACAATATTGCTTCTGCAGCATTTTCATCAATTATCTTGATACAAATTCCTGATGTACACTAAGCTCTTTACCATACCTACATTGACCGGCACACTAAGCCTGTGCGTGTATGCCTTGGGCAAATGGGCACTGAAGCATTGCAGCACCTTGCTGACATGGACAAGGTTGCCAAGTACATCCTAGCCAGAGCCATGGCCACTAACCCACTTGATCCTACTGTTATTCACTTTCATGCCAACTCTAGGCGCAAAATTTCCTGCAGCATGTTGCCGAGCTCAGGCATGGTTATGTTTTATCTATCCAAATTTAATTGCTAAATGAGTGCCCACAGTTTCCGACAATTCGTGCAACTTAGCCACTTGATCCCAGTGTTGTCCAAAGCTAACTTACTTACCAGCTTATTCACCTATATGTATCGTGTAGATTGTCACCCAGTATGTTTTAAAGTACTTAGTTGCTTAAGTGTTTATATAAGGCTACTTTCAGATTATTAACAGTGTCAATTGACAGAATGAATTATATTCATTTCCCTTGAAAAACTTAACTCTTCTTCTCCCTCTCCTTCCCAACATCATCTACACATCCCTTTCTCGTACCACCTTCTACAAACAGACTAGCCCTTTCTCCATTTTCCAAGGTGATCATCCATCAGTTTTGGCATGAAAGTGAATGAAAGTGAATCATCACATTTGTCTAAAAGCTTATTTCTCCCTCCTTCTAAAACAAGCGTCATCATAGCATAGCTCGCATTGAATTATGATTTTGGGAAGGCTATTTTTGTCTAGTGCATTGCCTTTGGAGCTTTGGTTGTTTATCTTCAATGTTTTCAGGTCTTTTGCCACTCATTCCTTCGTTGACTCCTTATCCACATAGCACATTGTTTTCTATTTCTGCTCAACATAATTGCTTCTTTTTTTATTTAAATAAATAAGAAAGAGGAAACACTAAAATCCACTGTACTGGTTTGGTGGACTCCTTGTCCATTCTCTTATACATTCTTTGTATTAAATAAATGCTTCTTCTTCTATCAAATATCAAATATAAACAAGGATAATGATAATGGTGATGATGATGATGGTTCAAAATAGGTGCCTTCAAGATGAAAATGGGCTCTTTAGATGCAACAGTGATGTCCTATAGGATTCCTTTGATACTTTTGGGGAGCAAAAGTGAATAGCAACGATGATAACTCAAGAGGATTTCCTTAATCCACTCATTCTATTGCATCCAAGATGGCACCAGGAAGATCAAACAAAAAATCTTAGGTTTGAACTTTAGATAAGTGGCATTGATGTTGTCTGGGAGGATCCTATTCACAGAAACTTGGTTGTGGACCAAGCCGCTTCCTAGTAGATACACATTAGCATGGGTGACAAATACCAGATTTGAGGTTCATGAGAGGTGTTTCGTTAGTTCGTATATTAAATACACCATGCTAGGTTCTTTATTTATTTGTGGGTTTCAAACAATTCAAGATCACATTGTTGATGTCATCTAAACCTCCAAGCATGAGAATGCATGATTATATATGCGCCAGCTAATGACATTACCCAGTTGAAGCTCAACCATGAAGCACAGTGATTCCTTCAAGAGCAAATTGATGATAAAGTTAAGTATTCCAGTACCGTTGAGCCTTTTCAGATGGGGAGATATGACCTAGTGTGGTTCTGTACTTCAAGAAGGCAAGTGCAAACTGTGAACCTAAAAATAAGAATGTGGGCCCCGCGCAACTGAAAAATATCTTTTAGTCCGAATAGAAGTTCCATCAATTCTAAAATATACTTAAGTTATAATTTGAATTTGTTTAGGAGCTGTGTTGTAATTGTAGGTCACTCGGATTTTATTTATTTTCATTTACTATTTCTATGGTTTTAATAAGAGGTACTTTGGATCTTTTATCTATCTTCACCTAGTATGTTCCTAATGCCTTGAGCGCTAGTTATTATTCCATCATATATAAGCACACATACACACACACACACACATGTGAGATGAAATGCAAATTCACTTGGTCAAAGTACACTGCTTCAGCCTCACACCACCTTTTCTTCCTCACATGTTCTGCAAACCTATCCACACTCTCACGTCTTCCAACCAAGAGAACTATTATTTTTCATTCTTCCAAGGGTATCCTTCATCAGTAGTGCCATGAGACTGCCCTTGGCATGCCACCAACCATGTAAGGTATCAGTGGCTATGACTGATCCTCAAACAGACTTGCTTGTACAACTTCTAAGGCTTTCTCCCCTTTGTATGCTAGGTGCTTGTTTACTAGAAATCACCGTACAACCAAAACTCTACCTGAACCATCCCTCTTTAACTCACATCCATGCAGCACAAACAATTGTCAAGTTAAGGAATATGTTCATGTATGTAACACAGCCTGTTTATTCCCCCAGAAACATATGGAAAATTATTGTGGTGACCATACCATGCTTCAAACCAACCATGGAATGAAAAGTTTTAAATAGAGAAAAAGCAACACAATTAATTAAGGTGAAAAGGATAAATAGTAAATAAATGTAGTGTATACGATATTTTATTTTTGAAAGAAAAGGTATATTTCTTTAGCACCTTCTTGCAAGCTGAATTTGTAACAAGTCAAGTGCCTGAAACTTGAGCATGCAGATTGTGCCTCATTTATGTTATCATACATTTAGATGTGTGTTTATTTACAATAAATAGTAAGGAAGAATTGCCTATAATATGTTCATACTTTTCAATTGTTGGTGATAATAACAATCACTTTATTCTGTGTGGGATAGAAGGATTGAAGGTGCATACCAGTAAGTTTGGCCCATATGATATCCCCAGGCTCAATCTCATGACAACCATCCAGACTAGCAGCCAAAACAACCATCTCATCAACATCAAGATCATCGGTATCTGAACAATGAAGATTACAACTCAACCTTAGCCGGTCCATTTCCTCAGGGGATACATAAAATTGGATTCTTTCATTCGATAGAATCACACTTTCTTCATCACCATCTTCATATTCAACCTAATTATAACATCCAAAAAAAATTCCATCAAATTCTCAAATGTCAGCAAGAAGAATGATTATTTAACCATCCAGGAAATAAAAGATCGGTACAATAGACATTACTTGATGCCGGTCACTCTTGAGGTCATACCCAACAACGCGACCAGAATACCAATCAGCATCCAATGGCCAGTACACCTGTTTGCATTGCCCAAGCCTTAATTAACTAAAGTAACAAATGCAGTAGTCACAAAGTGAGATAGAAGTTCCATCTCAACCCAAGTCAATGAAGTAGCTAACCTTGCATTGTAATCCTATGAATCTCTTGGGATCAACTCCATCATAACTCAATCTGTGTTTCAAGACCACAAGCTTAAATTGATCTTTCACAAACAACAACCAAGCAAAAGAGCACAAGTTAAAGAGCAGAATAGCGAACATACCGAACCCATCTCTTAGTGCGACTTGAACTAGTAGAATTTACGTTGTGATTTCGAATGCCATTCTCCAGGGCAGGAGCAGCAGCATCACGTTTATTTCTCAGCTGCCGTGGTCCACAACTGTTATTGTTAGTAATGTTATCGATTTTGGTACGGTTTCGGGATTCTCTCAATCGAGGCCCATCAAGAGCGACCAAAACGCTTGAATCGACCCCCAAGTTTATCAGCTCTGTACACCCAGTCTTCCTCCTCTTCTTCTGATTAGTAAGAACCCCCACGTGGTCATCGCCGCTGTCTTCGTCTAAATTTTCCGTTTTGACAGCAATAGAGTGTTGTAATGGAGGTACATTGGACAATTTCGAAATTAAAGTATCATAGACAGGGGGATTAGAGAAGCTATTAAGCCGTGCCCTCTTCCGATTGAGACGGCGAGCGTAGAAATTGACGAGGGGTGGTTTGGGAATTGAAATGGCGGATGACGGCTTCGTCGGATCGGGGCGATCGTCATCGTCGTCAGCGGCGGCGGCGGCGTGGTCGAGCACGAAGGGGAGCTTCCGAGCTTTGACCTTTTTTGACATGACGTTGGAAGAACCAGTGGCCGTCACGCACGGGGATGTGGCGGAGTACACGTGACACAGCGGCAGATACTTCACCGGAGTCCCCTTCTCTTCCTCCGTGGCCGACAACGTTTCACGATGGTGGTGGTGGTGGTGGTGGTGATGCTGCGGGTTAGCGTCAATTTCATTCAATTTCGTTACTTCTTTGCTGTTGCCAGTATCGCTGTGGGGACTTGAGGATTGGAAAGGAAACGCCGCCATTCGATTTGGGATGGAGCTCGGAGGAGAAGCGATTAACGATTCTAGGGATTTGATGAATAGAAATGAGGCATTGAGGCTTTTGGTGGGAAGGCTTTTCCCCCAAATTATCTGTTTCCCGCCGTGTTCCAAAACTGAGGCAAGGACAGCTTCTTGCTACTCTGTGGGTTTCTTCGTAAACGGCCCCGGTAAAACTGTCAAATTCATAAAAGACCTCAAATACTTAAAAATATTTTTTATGATCTCTTTTTATCCAAAAATTTCAAAATATTTTTACTAGGTCGAGTAATCAACTTAAAGGTTGACTAAACGATTCAATAAATCGATCAAAATTGTGACGACCCGAGTCTGGGGTTCGATGTTGAACCCCAGCTCGGTGCGCCAAACTAACAAGAACAATCGAAGAGAGTGAATTACAAAAGCTCAAAAACTAAAACTATGCAGCGGAATACAAGTTTCAAAAAAAAACTCGAACAACAACTAAACAGAATAAAGCGAGTCACAACAACTCGAGATTAAACCGATGCAGCGGAATACTAACAACAAGGCAGCGGAGTAACAAATGAACTTGAGCTTTAAAGCTCGAATAACAAGAATCCCAACATATAATAATAACCTCCACGGCTAAACAATACGTCGGAGAACAACACTAAAGATAAACCAAATAATTAAAACCTCGACGGCTAAATACACGAGCCGGAGAAACAATAATACTTAAATACCACGAGTCAGGATTCCAAAATAATATAGTACGACAACCGGCGCGACTACACTAGTCGACACCAAAATACAAATCTAACGAATACAACTATTTCTACCCATAGACTAAGTTTACATAACTTAGTGAACCTCACAATCTCACAATACAAAAAATAAGAAGGAAATGGCAATATAAATACATCTTCCTAACTCCAAGCTCCAAGACTCGCTGCGCTGGAACTTAACCTGCAAACTGAGGAGGTTGTTGGGTGAGTCTAAAAGACTCCGTAAGATACTATAATGTATTGGGTGTTATGAGAATGAATGTAATAGTAAACCAAGACTCTATATGCACTAATCTTGGTAATAATTTTAACTTAATCATTAATCGACAAGTTACTACATGTGATTATATGGCATGGCATTATGCACAACAATATAGCAGGAAAGTAAACATGTAGGAGCATATAAAGGCAACCAACCCTATACTGACGAGAGGCTCAATGATCGCCAACCGTCCCATACCAGTTGGAAATCATGACCAACATTCGCTTATATAGGAAACACATAAGAGCGGTAAGTAAACACATTTAAAGGGATACGGCGTCGAGGTACACCTCCGACAAAACCAATAGTTCCAACCAACCAACCTATATAATACCAAATATCGAAGCCGTTGTTGACGTGCTCGATCAATAAACCAAATCAGGAATTCGAAGCCGTTGTTGACGTGCTCGAACCAAGAACAAGAAACAACATGAAACTGTGTGGACCATTTTCTGTATCCACGTCAACGTGTGATCTTGGTCCCTACAACCCAAGAATCAACCACGGATATAGCTTACCATGGTTGCGTTTATTCCGTACAACAAATGGCGCTATACCCCTACCGTGGCCAACGGTAGGGCGAGGCCCGATGTATTGGCCTTCAACTATTACGTAGCCCCGGCTCCCGCAATAATCGAGTGTCAATACACCGCCGACACAAATGCCATGGACTTAACTAAATGCACAAGTAGATGTTTACTCGATATTTAAAATAAACGGTCATACTCTAAAGTAGGGAGTATACCACAACAACAACATTCAATAACATTACGAATGATTCAAGTAGGTCACAATAAGCCTACAATAACAAATCAACAAAGTGTGCTAGTAAACATTAAACACACAATCAATCATCAAAGTAGGATGATTGTCCTAGCACATTCTAGAACAATCACACAATGTCTGAAAGAATCAGTCACCACTAGAATATAGCTCGTATAGTGTTCAATGGAAATACACCATCTCATGTCGACTCAGCTAGAGTCGTTACCCACTTTTGAAACATCGGGACGAACCGTAGTATCGTCCCTAGATAACTACATTAAACGAAATACTCCAAATTTAGTATATAACCACTCATATAAGTCCTGCAAGTTCATCGTGAATAGTCACTTACAAAATCTCAGAAAGTTACTAGTACTTGAGATTTAACAAAAATAACATTTACAACTCAACAAGTCTCTAAATCACGGAGACTAACAAAAATGATAACTTTTCAGCACTGCGCGGCAATTCTATTAAATTCACAAAATATTCCACAAAAATCAAAATATTACAATTATTCCATATTTAAAAACTAGACATCTGAAACTATAATTTACCACTTTGAATTACCTCATTTGGACTTATAATCATCAAGAATCAGTCACTTAAAGTTGGAACTAATACCCAGAATTTTCAACAACAGTTTACTCGGCGCAGCGATAAAACACAACCTAAACGAGGTACTTCCCGACCTCTAAAACTCATGAAAATTTACAGAGAACTAACTAACATACATAAGAACAACATATCCAAAATTCAGCAAATTTCCAATAGTAGATTAGTGCCAGAATTTTCACGAAAATAGCCCAAAACAGGGACTGCAACTAACTTGAAATTCATGTGTTTCACTTTCTAACATGTTACTAACACTTCACCAAATCTCATGACAACCTCTACACATGGCCATTGATTATGAACTAACATAATATCATTTGAAATGGTCAATTACTTATTTCTTTCAAGAAATTACACAAAGATGAACAATTACACATCCTATATGTTTTATTATTCCAATTCAACTCATAAACATACAAAACATTATAGTTACTTACCTCTTGATGAATTCACTCCAAGAAAACCAACATGCAAATGGTGGAGAGTGATCCTCTAGTCAAGACCTTCAAGATGGTATGCTTGGATTGAAGATTTGTTGGTTGGATGGTGAAGAAATGACTTGCACACACTAATCTCACCTTAATCTCCCACACACACTCTCTAAGCTTCCATGGATGAACTAATTGAAGAAGTCCCATGTTTTTAAGTCTCCTAGAGGTTTAGGGAGAGTATTAATCTGGTCAAGGGGTCCTTGGTTCGTTTAAGTTGGGTCAAGGGGTGAAATGGTCAACTTTTGGAGCAACAACAGAACAGAACAGCACAATCTGGAGACAGGGCGGGCGCCTAGGGTTTCTGATTTTTTTGGTCAACTTCAAATACACGCCTAGGATGATCTACAAGTCCAAAAATTACAAATAAGGTATCGTTGGAAAGCTCTTTGAGTCTAGTTTACAAAGAATCAAACGGTTTGCCAATCCGAGTTTTCTACACAAATCTATGACCAAAATACTACAGACTATTCGAATGAACATAATTCCGAGTTTAAGCATGCATCCATGCTTTTGAGTGAATCACTTTCTATCTTATGGTCACAACAAAATATATACTAAGTATTCCCAAATAATCCTAACCCTCAATCAAGTTCAAAACACTCTTAAAACTAAACCAAATTGCCCCGTATTGGTGCACGAAGATAAACACGCGAAACATCGCTCGAATCAACTCAACTTACGGATTAACGACAAGACTAACATGCTTGCCATTCGAGAGTGAATCTAAATCAAGGTAAGGCTTGACACAGTGAGTGATGTACATATGTGTACACACACGATATGTTATCAAGGATGGTCTCAAACGAGTACGAAACTACGTCGTGATTAAACGTTGATCCAATCCGGAACAACCGCAAGGAAGACTAACATGTCATGCTTATCAAACATGACTACGCTCTCGTGAATCAACCCCCAAGGGTGCCAACTTAACACGTCACACTTAACAAGCAGGACACCTTACTCTCCGAGGTTTTAAGGTCAATAACGAGAGATTTAAATCGAATTAGGAAAGAAGTTGGGTCGGGTATTACAAAAATGACTCAAATCGATCCTGAGTCGATTAATTAACCCATGGATCGACTAATTGGAAAAAAACACACGGAGTTTCTTCATAAATGACCTAGTCAAAGTTGTCAAATTCATGAAAGGCCTCACTTACTCAAAAATATCTTTAATGGCCTTTTTTCATCTAAAAATCCCAAAATACTCTTACTAAGTCGATCAAAATGACTTAAATCGACCCTGAGTTGATTAATCAACTCATGGGTCGATAATCGATTCATGGTCAATTAATCAACTCATGGGTCAATTAATCGACTCTAGTGACTGAAAGAGAGACAGATGAGTACTTCGATTTTAGGGTTTAAAAGGGTTTAAGGGCATTTTGGAGAGTTGTCAAACTTTTTGGTTAAGAGGCCATAAAACATAAAAGTTCGGGTCAAAAAGCTATACTTGACTAATACCACACTACTAGGTATTTAGGGTTTGAAAGGGTTTAAGAGCATTTTGGGGAGTTGTCAAACTTTTTGGTCAAGAGGCTATAAAATATTAAAGTTTGGGTCAAAGGGTTATACTTGACTAATACCACTGTTTGGGGAGGCTTTCTCTCTCCTGCTGTGTAAAGAGGAGAGGCTTATGTGTGAGAGAGAGAAAGAGAAAGGCGAGATGATGAGAGAAACCCCTTTATTCTGTGGAGCTGTATACATCGAATTTCGAAGTTCTTCAGTTGCCCAAAAAATTTTCAGCTACCCAAGAAAATCATACTGTAGATACCCATAATTAATATTAATTATTTACAAATTGGACTAATACATTTTTACAAACAATTACAAGTATCCAGAATGCCTACACAAATGACAACACAGAATAACGACTAACGGAAGTACCTCCGAGGACTAACATCAAGTCAAAAGTTAAAGAAAAGGAAAAAAGTGTCAAAGCTTGAAGTCCAAGGGCCAAAGTACAAAAATCCAAAAAGTAGGGGAAACCCCCGATGCGCACTAAAGGAGTACTCTTCAACAGCACGATTACCAGCAATTGCCCAGCCAATTTCCAACCAAACTATCAACCAAGCCATGAACTACAAGTTTCATGGATTACTTGAGCATCAGAGTAACTCATCCTATATATACTCCTTCTCTGCGTTGAAAAAAAAGGGTTCAAGGACATACACCACAGAGAGAAAAACACACATTCACAGTATACTCCCTCCTTCGTTTCTTGAAGAACGGCAATAGCACAACATATTCAAACACACACAAACAAACACAAATCAAGCCTTCTTTTCCAAGGAGTACAAATCACAAACCAATAGCCTAGAACATGACTTGTAATTCTGTAAAACGACAGAAGGTAGGAACCTTCGTATCCTTTTGATTTTCTTCGATTTTTATTCGATTTGGACACGTAATGGATTAAATTGGATTGTAAACATGTAAATAAACATGCTTAGATGTATTTAGAATGTAAATATGTATAATTCCGGTGTCAAAAACAAGGATTGAACTCTATTTGATCATTTCGAATTTCATGTGTTTATACCTTTTTTTCTTTCTTCTTGGACTATTTTCTCGATTTAATTCATGACTTAAGCCTTAAATCTATGCAAACTTGATTACATGTTGTTAGTATAAATTTCCAACACATAATACATCAACTTCCATATTCAAAACAACATTTTTGAACTTAAATTTGAGCCTCCCAGCCGCTGTCCGGAAAACAGAGGAAGGGAATGACTCCTTTGGTGTGCTGCGCACCATAGGAGGTCCTCTTTAGGCTGCTCTTTGGTCATTTACACTTAGAATTTTCATCTTTCATTCTTTATGCTTCAGGTCTCTCATCAATTTTCTTTAATCTTTGTGCCTTGAAGTTCTTCCTTTTGTGTTTCAACCTTGGAATCATCTTCTTTCACGTTTTGCACCCTGTAATTGTATAAAAATTGTGTTGACGGCCCATTTTTATTTTCTTTGGTCTTATTTCCTTTTAATCGGATGTCTATATACATAAATATGTAAAAACACAAAATAAAATAATTTTGTTTAATTTATATTTTTGATGTTGTCTCTATTAAATAAATATGTATTACATTTATTTAATTTTTCTTCTCTTCACCAAAATAAATATGTGTATATATTTATGACGGGAACGGAGATGCAAATCTCTGTGATCCGTTTTCTTTCATTTTCATAACATAATAATCTGTAGCATTTTTTTTATTTAACTAGCATGTAATCATAGAGACCAAAAGGGCGAGATGGGTACCTAACACCTTCCCGATTCGTAACTTAGCCTCCAAACCCACAATCTCAGTTTTTCTCTCATTTTCTATATAAACGAGGGTGGCGACACTGTATTTTATATTAATGTGTTTTGTACATTTATAACATTTTTTGGGAGTCCATAATGATACCCAGGTGTATTCCACGCATTTAAAATTAGATACACGTCGTTTTGGATGTAATGACGGACGGTGTCGAAACAGGGTTCTCATAGTAGTGACTACGCTAGGGAGAGGTTTTTTTTTAAACAAAAAAAAAAAAAAGTGGGCTAGGCTCATATTTTGTGATGCGTTGAATGCTCGTTTATTTTATTCTTATAAAATGTTTATATGCTAAGGGTTTGTTTCATTTTGGTGATATATTTAAATATTACATATTTTATTTTGTTACGTGTTTTAAATTGTTAGGTCCTGTAGGTATGCTCAGAATATAGGCTATAGAGGGGGGTGAATATCCTATATGACCTTCATTTAAAATTTCATCCTATTTGAAATATCATTAAGACAAAGATGAAATGTTTATCGGGTTTAGTCAATTTCCTCGCAAAACAACTCTGCTGGTGCTGGATCAGCAGGTTTGCTTCAGCAGACTTTTGTTACTCTGTCACAGTAGACTTAAGCAACTGCTTGAAAATTGATGTTATAAAATTTGTTGTTCCAAATGAGTTGTGCAGCAGAGAGACTTGCAACAAATATATATAACATGGAAAATCAAAGTATGTATAACTAGATTAGAACAAATACAACACAATAGCAGACTTAGATCTTCATTAGATGCAACTATCTTGTAAAACATATAATACAGGAAAGATAAGTAAAGGCTGAATGTAGAGAAATATATTATATATTAAAATTCAGCAGAGGTTTACTCAAAGGTAAACATGCATAATAAATCAACCTAGACTCTCTATCCTAGCAATCTTTATGGGTTTCATAAAAAAAGAAGACAGAAGGGGAAAGGGAAGACATACATGGGAACTCTCACCTTAACAATCCCAAGTCCCTTAGGGAGAGGGAAACGACAGTGCCAATGTGAGAGTAA
Organism: Platycodon grandiflorus; assembly: GCA_016624345.1. Taxonomy (NCBI): domain Eukaryota; kingdom Viridiplantae; phylum Streptophyta; class Magnoliopsida; order Asterales; family Campanulaceae; genus Platycodon; species Platycodon grandiflorus. Next base: position 33,235,045 of record CM028369.1, on the reverse strand, counting down.
TGTGAGAGGACAATTTTATAGGTTGTTCAAATAGCAAGTATTTGAACAACTGAGTGCAAAGCACTCGACCAACTATGATGACTCATTATTGCACAACCGACAACTCTTGCAATGGAATACAAGTTTGTCGATATGAATGCAATGTGGATTGTTAGATCTGGATCTTCCTCGGACATCTTCAAGCGAGTTCTGTCTTCAACGTTGGGCTAGGTGCTTAATCTCTGGCTGTAGATCTGGAGTCTAAAACCAGTAGAGACTGAGTCTTTCAAAGGAAGAAAGAACTCAAATTAAGAAGTGAGTTCCTGACTAAACGAAGCGTCTTGCTGTAGAATTTTTTGAACGATCTCTCTCACACAAAGTGTTTGTTCTTACACTTATGTTTTTTCCACTTTCTGAAGTTCTCATAGCAGCTAGCTTGTTTGGTTATATTTCTTGTGTTTCGCTTGTTTTCTTGCACACTCTTTGAAAGAGAGATGAGAGATTTCTTTATAGGCGAAGATGCAAAGGATCCGTTGAGACTTGGGTAGATTTTTAACCGTTGGAGTGAATGTCCGTTGATGCTTCAGAGTGCATCGTTTAGACTATTGGTTGAAGAAAATCTTTTTTGAAGATTTGTCTTGATATCTGTCCAGAGAAACAGGCTTTAGTTGGATAGGACTTGACGTCGCAGGCTTGTCAGGAGTAGTGCACTGTAGCTTGACTTTTTGGAGATGTCTTAAAAATTGAGATCAAGTATAGGAGAGGAAATATCCAATGGATTAGAGTGAGGCTTGGATATTTAGGCGTATCTTTATGCTGAAAAGGAGATCTGTAAAAATACTGTTGCGAATCCCTATAATCGTGGCAGCTTTGAAGAAACGACTAGCTTCCTCTGAAAAGCACCTTTTGAAGTACTGATAATTTTTTTTCAGGATACACAAATAGGGATATCATAATTAGTTCACCCACGTGATCCTTTGAGAAGTGTGTTTGGGAAGTCAACTTTAAAGTTGATCAGCTAGATACAGTTGAAATAATAACTAGTTGATAAACATCTTAGTCTGAGCTAGACTTCCAATTCCACATCATCAGCCTTCTTGACACGCTGGAGCTTCCAGACCTCAAGGTCTGCTGATTGAAGGCTGCTGATCTACTGATAAGAGTAACTGTTTGGTGAGACATCTTCTAGTGAGATGTCTGCTGGTGCTTGGCACTTGTAGAGCTAATCCATTTTAGAGATCATCATAAGTTGGTAGGACAAAGACTTGGATATGTACAAAGACTCCCTAGTCTAATGACCTATACTATATTCCATCGAGTTGCCACGCTAACCGGTACGCAGCCCTTTTAGCTACTCATGGATTAAGTGTTGTAATGGTGACAAGCAAACCACGCTTTGAAATATGCAAACATATATAGCAAATGTTGTGCAGGCATATTCCTAACAATCTCCTCCTATTTGCTTGGGACCATTACTACAATTGACATATACATAAAGCTTTTAGAATAGACGCTCAGTCCTTAGTAATAATGATGGAGATGAAGCTGCGCTAGCCTTTTTGGCTAAGCATGATCCGCTTTTGCTTGATAAGCCAGCGACTCATTTTATTTAGTTTATTAATCTCTTTTTTTAATATGCTGCTTTCTTTAAATAGTCTAGTTAGGGTTTTTCTTATTGGTGGAAGGGTTTTGGTATCTAGTATAAATAGGGATCAATATTATTTGCCGTCGTTTTAGAAGAAATAAAACGAAGATTCTCCCTTTACCCTTAACGCTTTCCGGGTATTCTCTGAATCAACGGAGTTGTGTTCTTGTATTTGTTATTGTTATTGTTATACGTCCCGCTGCGTCAGTTGGTATTCAGTTTCCAATCTGCGATCCTCGTTATGCCTCCTCGACGACACCAGCCAGACGCGCAATATGATAACACCCATCTTGACCAACGTATCAATTTGTTATCCCAGGAATTTGCTCAATTGCGCACTATACAGGAGACGATTTTGGAGATGTTGCAGACCCAACACCAAGCGAACCAGATCCCCCCCTCGTCCTACCAATTGTGCAGATCACGTACAGCGTCGCCATGGTGGGTGTGATTTTGCACAGGCCCAGTCCCCGGTGAATTCTGATGATGATGCCACAATTGATATCCTTTTGCACCATTGGTGGCTGGGTACGAACGTCGGGTTGATAACGCTCATCGTTAGGAATTGGGTTTGAAGTTGGAAATCCCAGAATTTCACGGCAGTCTTGAGGCCAATGATGTGACGCCCCGACCCGGATCTCTATACGAAATCCCAAGGTCGGGTCGCCAAAACAACGACACAACACAACCGAATAAGAAAAGCACATGGCGTAATCGCCCGTACTTACGATAAAACACAACTGATAACCTGATTTAAAATAACACGACTTCGGCGAAACAACAGCCGGAACTCAACAACTAAAACCACAAGTTTGAAACTTGGGAAATAAACAACTATAACAACAACAACAACATCGGCCACAACATGCCGGAACAAAACATAACCACGAGCTACAACATGCTTGGGAGAGAAACTGTTTTAACAACGTAACTGTACAAGAGTACGACATACATATGTCGGCTACCAAAAGAATATACAATCAACACCAAAGTACTACCCTCAGTAAAGTTTACATAACTTCACCACTAATCGTCCTTACCAAAAGAAACAACTATCTAGGGATGAAATCCTCGAGCTACCACACGTGGACAACTGGCAAGCTAACGTGAACTCCTGGGCTGGCTTGGATCTAAGGAAAATAAATAAACACATAATGGGGTGAGTCATAATGACACAGTAAGTTACTAATGCAACTACATGGCATGGCATGATGCTCAAGCGATAAACATAACATGGCATTAACATTTATATACCACATCTAAACATGTATCATCATATTTGATATACAAATCATTCATCTTATATAGCACTTTGATTAACACATAAGTGCCCATAAATAAACCACGTTATAGAAGGATATCATATCTCTTTCTTCAACCTTGTGTAGCTCCTGCAATACACAAACAACCAATAGTACCTCGATACCCGTGTGCGTAGTATCGACGTCCCCGACACAATCCCGTCGGGTTCAACCTAGCAAGCCAAAGTCATGCGTATTGCTATAACAGTGGGGCTACTTCTCAACTGTGGCCAACAGAGGAGGGGTATGTGCACTCCGGTACAGCGACTTATAGCGATCACGAATTCCATTCGTCAAGACTATAGGTCGTCCCACCATGACATTAACAACAACGATGCCAGCTGGACTTACACAACACACAAGGAAGTATTCTTACTCAACTTATGTAAATAATCGTCAAGTTCAAAAATAGTGAACTTGACAAACATCATGTAGATTATATTTTTTTACAACATATAATCATCAAACATATTGATCAAGGTCATAAAACACAACTTTAAAGCTAATTTACAAGTCTCTAACATACCAGTATCAAATACACGGAGGACCAAATTCCATACCAATTGAACACTAATTTTTGTAGTAATTTAACTAGTGATTCAGAGAATTATAATCTTCCCAAAAATCTACTTTTGGTGTCAATTCATTAAGTTCATAAAATTTGGATATAATTGCTATATGCAATTTTTACCATTTAAAGTCCCTAACATGTTCATTAGTTCAATCCCATGGTTGAGTTCTTAAATCCAACATGCAACATCATCTAACTCCAAAACTTAACACATAGACATGTTATACATCTCAACATATCATTTACACATGAGAATAATATGTATTCAAGTCATGCATGTCAAATTAAGAACAAGTATGCAATAGTTTCTAAGCATACAAAGGGGGGTTAGTAACTTACATGTAAGATGGAAATCAAACCAATGAAATGCAAATTCAAGTATTCTAAATTGGTCTCCAAGTCACGCTCTACAATTTGATGGTCTTGGATCAAAATTTGGATGGTTGAAAGAGGAGATATGAAGCACACACACTAAACACACCTATGTCTCCCACACAAGCTCTCTAAACTACCATGGAAGGTGATGTGAGAAAAATGAAGTGTTTTTGGTTTCTCACAAGGGTAGGGAGTATTTAAACTGGTCAACAAGTCAAAGTCAAGTTCTCATCTCAGTCATTGGATGCATATTTGAGGGTCAAACAACTTAAAAATTCAGTCAACAAAATTGCAGAATTCGACCTTATGCGGCCGCACCATGCGGTCGCATAGGCTCCATGCGGGCGCCTTGAGCGGCCGCTTAAAATCCAGAAGGTTTGTGCGCTGAAAAGGGTTGGCATCATGCGGCCGCTTAGGATGTTATGCGGGCGCTTCATGCGGCCGCATAGAAACCAGAATGTTGGGGTTTTGGGCAAGCTCGCATTATGCGGTTGCATAGAGGCTGGTTCAAGTCAAAAAGGCTTCTAAACACCTTAAAGTGATCCTAAAATGTATCCAAGTCACCCTAATGTGATACCAACTTCAAATCAAGTTTGAAATACATTCAAAACTCATTCTAAACAACATGCAACATGGCCATTAATAATCACCTCACACTCATAAACAATCATAAGGGCTTGTACTAAGCTAAGGCATTAACATGTATACCATTCTAGTATTATTAGATGTATATGAACTAAGGCAAGACCATATTGAACATGTTATTCAAGAAATCAAACACACATGTTGAACATAAATAACACAAAACAAGGTAAGTATCTAAAGCATAACAAATTTAGGGTATTACAAATGACTTCTTGGATTGGTTTGCGATAGTGGAGGAAATTTTGGAGAACAAAGAAGTACCCACACAAAGGAAGGTAGCATTGGTCTGTACTTGGTTGCGTGGTAGGGCTTCTACGTGGTGGCAATAGCTTAAGACCCTGCGTTTTCGCCAAGGCTAGGAAAAACTAACGTCCTAGGAAAAAATATACACAGAAACTTAAGCGTGAGTTTTTGCCATTTAATTATACCCGAACTTTATACCAGCAACTACAATATTTGAGACAAGGACCCCACTCTGTCGATGCCTATTCTGAGGGATTTTATCAGTTACTTACGCGAAACGAGGTCTTTGAATCTCCAAAACAGCTAGTATCACGGTATGTGGGTGGTCTTCGCTTGACTTTTCAGGATACATTGAATGTGTTTTCGCCTGCGACTGTTTCAGAGGCTCACCAGCATGCTCTTGTTTTGGAGAAACAATTTGCCCAACGTGCTGCTCCACATCCAACACTGCCTAGCCCATGACAGGACCGTACGACTGCCCCAATAGATTCTCGTTTAACAGTTGGTCGTGGTCAACCACAAATTGCCACCCAGCGCACCACCTTGACACCTGGTGCGTCTTCTTCTGTTCGTCCAGGTGCATGCTTCTCTTGCGGGGAATTTGGACATCGACAGGCCAATTATCCCAAGCTTACTGGGAATTGTGGCCTTTTTATTGATGACACTGATGTGGGTGACTACTCTGGCCCTCTAATTTTTTATACCGAACCAACCCCGTTGGACATCGAAGAAGATACAAACTGTGACGCCCCGACCTGGATCTCTATACGAAATCCCATGGTCAGGTCGCCAAAACAACATAACCAAATAAGAAAAGCACGTGGCGTAACCACCCGTACTTATGACAAAACACAACTAATAAATCTGATTTAAATAAAACAAGTCTTCGGCGAAACTACCGCTGGAACCTAACAACTAACACAACAACAACCTCGGCCACAACATGCCGGAATAACAAACATAAACCACGAGCTACAACTTGCTCGGGAAAGAAACTAATTTAACAACAAAACCATACAAGAGCACGACATACATATGTCAGCCACCAAAAAAATATACAAAACAACACTAATGTACTACCCTTAGTAAAGTTTACATAACTTCACAACCATTCGTCCTTACCAAAAGAAAACAACTATCTAGGATTAAGATCCTTGAGCCACCAGACGCAGCGACTTGCAAGCTAACGCGAACTCTACTCGACCTCACCGTGAACTTCCAGGCTGGCTTGGATCTAAGGAAAAACATTTAGACAACAAACGGGGTGAGTCGAAACTCAATAAGTTACTAAATGCAACTACATGACATGGCATAATGCTCAAGCAATAATCATAACATGGCATTAACATTTATATACCACAATTGAACATATATCATCATACTTGATATACACATCATTCAACTCACATAGCACTTTGATTAACACATAAGTGCTTATAAATAAACCACGTTATAGAAGGATATTATATCTCTTTCTTCAACCTTGTGTAGCTCCTGCAATACCCAAACAACCAATAGTGCCTCGATACTCGTGTACATAGTATCGACGTCCCCGACACAATCCCGTCGGGTTCAACCTAGCAAGCCAAAGTCATGCGTATTGCTACAACAGTGGGGCTACTTCTCAACTGTGGCCAACAGAAGAGGAGTGTGTGAACTCCGGTACGGCGACTTGTAGCGATCACAAATGTTGGTTTGTAAAGACTATAAGTCGTCCCACTATAACGTTAGTAACGATGACGCCAGCTGGACTTACACAACATAAAAGTAGGTACTCTTACTCAACTTATGTAAATAACCGTCAAGTTCAAAAGTAGTGAACTTGATAAATATCACATAGATTATATTTTTCTACAACATATAATCATCAAACATATTGTTCAAAGTCTTAAAACACAACTTTAGAGCTAATTTACAAGTCTCTAACATACCAGTATCAAATACTCGGAGGACCGAATTCCATACCAATTGAACTCTAATTTTCGTAGTAATTTAACTAGTGATTCGGAGAATTATAATCTTCCCAAAAATCCACTTTTGGTGTCAATTCTTAAATTTCATAAAATTTGGGTATAATTGCTATATGCAATTTTCACCATTTAAAGTCTTTAACATGTTCTTTAGTTCACTACCTTGGTGATTATCAATCTCCACACAATTTAAACCAACTAAACCAAGTCTTTCACATAATAACATGTAATTCTCATCAACATGACCTTTATACCTGAATTCAACAACAATACAAGTCATGCATGTTTACAAACATTCATATATGTAACAATTCTTAAGCATACATAGGGAGTTTAGTAACTTACATTCAATGTAGACACTCAAGCCACCAAATTCACAAACAAAGTCTCTAAGATTGCTCTCCTAGTCAGCCAAAACACATGCAAGGTCTTGGATCAAAATTTCAATGGTTGGATGATGAGATGTGAGGCACACACTCTATTCTCACCTTTGTCTCTCACATAATACTCAAATTACCATGGATGAACAAATGAAGAAGTGAAGTATTTTCTCTCTCTCTTTAGAGGTTTAAGGGGAGAAAATGGCTGGTCAAATGTCCAAGGTTCGTTTAAGTTAAGGTCAAAGGGTGAATTTGTCAAATTTTAAAAATCACAAAACAGAGTTTCAACATTCTGGAGACGGGGCGGCCACCTAGGCCCCCGCCCAGCTGCCAGTTTTCACAAACCCAAGTTTCTGTCTTTTGGGCGCTCGCCCTTGCTCCAGTGCATCTAAATTCACGAAATGATCTCTAAAAAGTCCCCAAAATGATGTCAATTAGTCCCAAGATGGTTCTAACATTTTGGTAAAGTCAATACACTAATTAAAGGTCTCCAAAAAGTCTTAAGTCCATGCTAGACAAGCAACACACAAGTAACATGGAAATCTACAAGAATTATAACAACTAATGCATTGCGAAATAGATGTCACATAGATTAGGAATTGTATCAAGAATCAAGGCATGGCTAATCTAACATGTTATTCAAGCAATTAGACACATATAAAGCATACAGAATTCAGGCTATTACAAGCTTCATCTCTAGAGGAGTTCTTACCATGAAAAGGCACTAAATGTTTAACATTGAATACATCAGAGGTGCGGATATGACTAGGCAGTCTGAAGGCGGTAGGCATTAGGATTGATCTTCTCAAGTATTTCAACCGGGCCAATTTTGCGAGATAAGAGTTTGTTATATTCATGAGCTGGAAACCGATCCTTTGTCAACACAGCCCAAACAAAGTCCCCTACTGCAAACTAAACATCATGACGATGGGCATCCACTGCTGCCTTATAACAACCATTAGCATCTAACAGACGAGCTTGAGTTGCTACATGAATATTCTGCAAATCGCAAATGAGCTCAGCAGCTCTTTTTTCAGGCGGAGCAAGAGACGATAGGGCGAGTAGATCCACAGGACCTCGAGGAACAATACCGTATATAACCTGAAAAGGACACAAACCTGTGCTACGGTTAACAACTACATTGTGAGCAAACCCAGCCTCGCTCAGTTTTAAATCCCAAGACTTAACATTATCACCCAACAAACACCGTAATAAATTTCCCAATGAACGGTTCACTCCCTTAGTCTGACCGTCTGTTTGAGGGCGGTAAGCGCTACTGAAATTAAGATAGGTATTAGCCATGCGCCACAAAGACCTCCAAAAATGACTCAAGAAGCGAGTGTCCCGATAAAAAACAATAGATAAAGGAAGGCCATGTAGACGATAAATCTCGCAGAAGAAAAGCTAAGCCACATGGACTGCATCAATCCTACGTTTACAAGGAATAAAGTGGACCATTTTAGAAAAATGATCCACGATGACAAAAATTGAATCATGGCCACGTTGAGTCCTTGGTAAACCCAAAACAAAATCCATATTGACCGCAGCCCAAGGTTGAGAAGGTACAGGTAGTGGGCGATACAAACCTGCGTTCGTAGCCGAGCCCTTAGAGACGTGGCATATATGGCAACGTGAAACAAAGCGGGCTACAGCATAGCGCAATGATGGCCAAAAGAAGCGTCGATGCACAAGTTCAATAGAGCGATCACGACCCACGTGTCCAGCAGAATGAATTTCAGAAATAAGCCGATCCCACAAACTACAAGACGACACACATAATTGTAGTCCATTAAAAAGAAAACCTTCATGGAGAGAAAAATCAGAACAATTACCAGTCTTGACACGAGAGAGAACACTAGAAAAAAATGGATCAGAGGGATATAAATCTTGAAAAGTATCGAACCCATGCACTGCCGTGCGCATATCACACAAAAGAGTCCTCCGGTGACTTAAAGCATCTGCCACTCGATTAAAAATCCTAGATGTTTGATTACAAATGTGAACTGCTGCAAATAAGCAGGCCATTTGGCATGTCGGTCAGACAATGATTCTTGGACAGCAAGATATTTAAGAGCTTTGTGATCTGTGAAGAGGACGAACTCGCGATAAAATAAGTAGTGGCGCCAATGACGCACCGCACGCACCACCGAATAGAATTCCAGATCATAAGTGTTGTAACGTGTACGTGCACCGGTCATTTTTTCACTAAAATAAGCCATTGGGCGCCCATGCTGACTTAAGACATCCCCAATTCCTGCAACTCAAAAGGGTTAAAAAAATGGTAAAATAAGAAGTAGAGCAGTAGTGAGTTTCCTTTTGATTTCATGAAACGCAGCATCCACAGCAGGAGTCCAAGTAAATGTTTTGCCATGCATGGTATCAGTTATCGGAGCCATAATCATACTAAAGTGTGGTATAAAGCGCCTATAAAAAGATGCAAGGCCATGAAAATTATGAGCCTCAGTCATGGAAGTAGGCGTTGGCCATGCCTGCATAGCAACTACTTTCGCTTGGTCAACACTAATGACAGTCACCGAAATTTGATAGCCCAAGAATAAGACTGAATCCATAAGAAAAGAACACTTGGAGGGCGATGCATAAAACTTTTCAAAATGAAAAATATGTAGTACAGTGCGAAGATAGACAAGATGCTCCGCAATAGACTTGCTATACACCAGGATGTCGTCGAAATAAACGACAACACAAGTACCAATTAACGGACGTAAGGCCTGATTCATAACACGCATGAAAGTACTTAGGGCGTTGGACAATCCAAAAGGCATCACTAGCCACTCAAAAAGGCCCTCGCGTGTTTTAAATGCGGTTTTCCATTCATAACCCGGACGAATACGAATCTGATGATACTTACTTTTGAATCCAGCTTACTATACACAATAGCACCACCAAGCTGATCAAGTAAATCATCCAATCTCAGAATTGAAAAACGATAACGGACAGTAATCTTATTCACCGCTCTACTATAGACATACATCTGCCAACATCCGTCCTTCTTGGGAACTAATAAAGCAGGCACAACACCAGGACTCAAGCTTTCACAAACTTGACCCTTAGCCAATAGCTCTTCAACCTGACGCCGAAGTTCCTCATGTTCGGTCGGACTCATACGGTTATGGGGATGGTTGGGTAATGAAGCACCAAGAATTAAGTCAATTTGATGTTGAATATCACGAAGAGGAGGGAGACCAGGAGGTAATTTAGTCAGAAAGATATCTAAATACTCCTCCAATAAAGGTTGAACCGTTGCCAGACTAACTGTATTAGCCAACATGTCACTCCCCAAAAGTAGATATACCTCAGAAGAAGATTACATCTCGTGCATAAAGGAAGATAACAAAAGAACTTGGCCAGTTTGTGCAGGAGAGGGGTCATGGGGCACAGACGGAACGAAGACAAAATTTACACCCCCAAGCAAGAAACTGTAAGTATTTAGTCTGCCATCATGAAGTACCTCTCGATCAAATTGCCACGGTCAGCCCAAAAGAAGGTGACAGGCATCCATTGGAACAACATCACACCATACAGTATCTGTATATTTAGATCCAATAAAAAATGTTATCAATACCCGACGATCAATGGTTGTAGCAGTCCCACATTGCAACCAAGCCAAATGATAGGGATGAGGGTGCAATTCACTTGACAAATAAAGTTTGTCAACATCATCAGCAGCAATCACGATCTCACAAGAACCAGAATCAATTATAAAGCGACCAACTTTCTCATTAATAGTACAAGTGGACTCAAAAATATTATGACGCTGAACAGATGACGTATCAAGTTTAGGTGCCAAATAAGTACGATGTATAACTAAAGATTGGCCAAGATCACTTGTAAGTATTTCCTTAGATTGAAGCGAGGCGATAAGGAGTTTCACACATGAGGCTATACGAATTGTGGTTCAGTAATAGAAGGCTGATTTTAATTCGAGTTTGGCTTGATTTGTATTTATGAGAGAGTAGTGGTTTATTTGTACTGTTTAAGTATCATTAACGTTGTATATAAGGGCTGGATGCCTTTCAATTTGGGACTGTATGTGAGTTAAATAAGTTTTGTAAATACAGTTGTATCCTCTCTAGTTATGAAATTGAATGGTGTGTTGCCATGTCTCGGTGTTAATTATAAGAATGTGTTAAATAGGTGAATATTATGATTATATCTTGTGGATTCATGCCCGGATTTAGGCTCGGGTTGGATGCTTGAATTGGGGTGTGACAGTGTGTGTTCCTTCCTCCTTAAACATGTGATGGATATGTGATGTGGTTGAAGGGACCGACATGTGATTTTGGGATGGCTTTGTGAGTTGATGAATGTATAAGCTATGGAAATTTTGGGATAAATGTGAGTGAAATTTTGGTCCTTGAGGTGGCTTGACCAGTATAGGCATCCAAATTCAATTTCAATCACTTGTTTGGCGGGTCTTCCTTCCCAGGCCTCGGAAGGGGTCCTGACTTACTGTAAATTCACTGTCTAGCCGTGTTTCCACAGAGAAAAACCACACGGCCCATTTCTATCGCATATTAGGGAGATACCCTCCTCATTCCTTTTTTGTGGTGAAAAACTATGACCATTGATCAACGGTATGGAGACCTGAACTTGTGCCTTTTTTGTAAGAAGGAAGCATGGTGAAATCAAAGAAAACGATTGTTCTATGAAGATTGGAGAGGATGTAACCCTTAAGCTCGCGTCTTCTAACAAGATAAACTCATGATGATTATGATGGTCAGAGGGATGCAACCCCTTGCTTGTGTGTGACAAGTCGAACATGTGATGAGATCCTAAACTTAGAGATCAAAAGGGTGTAGCCCTATGTTTGTACCCTTTTTATAGGATTGGTATTTAAAGATTAGGTCTTCGGAGATTGAAAAGGGCAGCCCCATGCTTGTATCTTTGGCAAGATGAACAAGTTATGTCATCGGAGAGAAAGATCCCGAATCTGAAAAAAGGAGTGTAGCCTCTTACTAGCCCTTATGAAACAATGATTGTCTCTACCCATGATAAGAGACTCTGTAGGAAAAGTCAATGATTTGTGATGTAAAAAGCCCCAGAAGACTCGATTGAGAAGTTGTGATGGCGACTCGAGTTTTGTGTTTGGTGAGAAGACTCAAGTATGGTGAGGTTGACGAACATGCCCTAGGGAGACTCAATTGAGGAGTTTAGGTGAGATATATAAAAATTCCCATGGTAACTCGATGAAAGAAATGACAGAAAGAGTATGCTTAAAGAAATAAAGAGACGACTACAAGAGGACTCGAGAACCTTGAATTCACTATATCGCGAAACATCCCTTGATTGGTGGGTTATGGACCCTCCTTAGGATTTATTGTATTTTAATATATTTTGTGTATACAACTGGCAATCATCATGACTCGGATCATGTTATAACCGATTAAAACAAAGTTGTCGATGGAAACTGGGCTTGGGTAGAAATGGTGAAGTGTTTAGGTTTGGATGTAATGAAGGTTTGGGGTTTAGCCTTCATGGTTGGTTAGTTGTTTGGCTTTGCTCGAGAAAGAGGCTCCAATTTATTTGGGAAAGGGATAGAGAAAGAGATTGAGGGAGATAGAGAAAGATTGCTCATGAGAGGCTCCTCTTTTCTCTTTTCACTTTTCTTTTTTTTTTTTTTTTTTTTGCATAAGCTGCCTTTCGGTATTTAGCCTAAAAAGTCCTCTCGACTTTTGTTTTTGAGCATATGTAAGAGAACGAAGAAGGATGAAAGAAAGTTCTCTCTATCATTATGGAGCGAGTGAATGATCACTCTTGGTAAAAATAAGGATGGAGTAGCCCCTGATTTGGAGGGCGCAAACTCAAGAAGATGATCTCTCGAGCGAGCAAGGGTTGGAAGGGTATTTTGGTGTTAGCAAGGCATATGGGTTGTCTATGGGTTTAATATAGGTGTGGCCATTTGAGCAAGGCTTGGTATTTGGATGAGGTTTAGTGTTTCGGGTTTTAGGTGTGGTGACAGCCCAATGTGTCGGTAATAGCTCAATCGCAATGGGTCGAAGACGATCCTTGTCAAGAGACACTCGGTTCGCTCTGTGTACATTTGTGTGTTTAATTATTTGCGGGCCCATGACTTGAAAAAATTCATCGTTGACTCGTGTAAAGTTTATCATGTTTTTGAGTGAGTCAATTAATCATTTGGGAAGACTCGACACCAAAGGACACTCAGCGATAAGCTAGACTCAAGGATTAAAAAATCACACAAGGATCCGACCTGGACTCGATATCTGAGACAGACTTGAAAAGGTTCAATTTAGAGACTCAATGGAAATAAGGACAAAAGATTATATAAAAGATGTTTGAACATACACCACAAGAAATATTGACACTATAGGTAAAAGGGATATGTTCTTGGGGGTCTATCACTCCCAATTATTATTCACTAATTCCTGGGATCTCAGTCATCACTTTCAGAAGAGGCTTCTTAAAACAACTGTATCATCATAAAAATTGTGATCGTAGGACTCATGTTCTAGACTGCTCATATTAAGACCATCAAAGTTGCTTGAACGAGCCTGTATGAGGTCGGCTCGAATTTTTTCATCGATGCAAAACCCAACATCCGGATGGCAGAGAATTTGGTATATGACAAGTACCGCATCCGGTCATAGAAAATAGACTGAATATTATTCAAAAGGATGCACGATTGCTCAACCGGGTCAGGTCTTTCAAGAGCTTGCGTTACTTTTTTCCTCCATCTTTCAGCGAAAGTTTCATTTTCCTACTGGGTGCATGACTCAAGGTCTCGATTATTTTTTCCCCAATTGTTGTTGTCTTTATACCGTTCTGAAACTCATCAGCGAGCTCATCCTAGATAGCAACTGTGGTTCTATCAACTGATATTAACCACTATTTAACAACCCCAATCTTAAAGCATGCACGCATAAGACCTTAAATGTGCAATAGGACACCCTGTCCCATCGAATTTTTCAATATTAGGCATTTTGAATTTTGGTGGTAGGATAGTAGCAGGCTGCAATGTCATTGCTCATACGGTAAACTCGCCTTTGTTCAAAACTTTTAAAGCCATGTCTTTCAGTTCTCTAACTTCTGCCTTACTTGCAGCCCCTGTATCAGTGGTATCAACTACTGCTACGAGAGGCTATCCTACATGTGGAGTATTGTAATGAGGGACAATGTTTATCACTCTAGTCTAAGGTACATAAATAGCAAATGGGTAGACAGGTACAGCTGGATCCTGCGGGATATAACTAGTTGGATTCAAGTGTTGACTGCCTTGGATTGTATTTGTCATGTGAAAAGGGAAGGCATTTGGATTTGGGAAAGGAGTGTTGGTATTTGGGATTGAAGGGTTAGTGTTTGGATAAGGATAAGTGTTTGGGTAAGGAGAGGTGTTTGGTTAAGGATAAGTGTTTGGGTAATGAGAGGTGTTTGGGTAAGGGTAAGTGATTGGGTTGGGACCCGAGCTTGGTGGATCACTAGGTCCTGTTGAGAAATAGGAACCCCTATTGTCAACCCCTTGGCTTTGTAAGAGAGTTGTCACTCGAGTCATGAGACGTTCCATATTTTGGTCCATCCATTGTTGCATAACGAGGGCTAGAATGAACTCAATTGTTCTCCTATCAGTGCCCTTAGAAGCTTGATCTTCCTCGGCCATTGAAGTAGGACTTTCCAACTTTGCTCTTGAAATCAGACTTGGACACCGCACTAATCAAGCGGTCAAACTCTGAAAGGGTTTGGTTAGAGATGGATTAGGGATCAAGATTAAAGATGGTGATAAAAGGAAACATCTTGTCATGTTCATGTTATGAGAAACAAAGTACACACATCCACCCTAAATTGGTCAGACAAGCAAAACTTTGATTCAACTCTTTTTTGTGTAAGTCCTGAAGTTGTGGATTCTCTCGCCAAAGTGTAAGACCTTCATATTCTACCTGTATTTTGACTTCCCAAGATCGGAAAAATCTCAGTCGAAGGGCCTATACTCTCTTTAGGATCCACCACCCGAATGTTCTAGGCATAGTCATCAACTTCTTTGTCAATCTTAGTGCATATGGATCTTTTGTCGACCAATCGATCACGATGGTTCTCTTTTGGGAGAGTATCCTCCTTATTCTCTGAAATGTTCTCCTTCTTAATGGACACAAGCACATTGGAGGCATCGGTCAGAGTTGTTGAGAAAGAGGTTGAGAAAGAGGTTGAGGAAAGAGATACAGAAAAACCTCAGAGGGGCAACTGATTCTGCACTTCTTGTGAAGACACAGTTGATGAAAGTGTTGACATCATTTCTGGGGTCCCGAAGTCGTTGACGTAGCCTTTGACCAATGTGAGGACGTCTCCTTAAAATGTAGGTCCTTGCTGCCAACTCAGTCATTATTCGCTTAACTCATTCAGTATGACTAACCGGACGAGATGAAGAATTTGGTGAATTTGTATCCCTTGACTATAAAGTATTATGATTAGAGATATAAGATAACAACATAAGAATATATACTTTTTACTATCATATCAGTTAGATAAATATGAAAATGTAAAGATCTAATTGATATGATAACTGTTATTTTATTGAATCAGTGCGAGCCTTAGAGATTAAGAGTGTAGAGTTAGCTCATAAGGGAGAGAGAGAGAGAGACAAACCATACTGATGAGTCGTAATGTGGTCTATTGAAGAGTGAATGTAACGCCCGCACTATTTGCATCATTCGCATTCATTCAATTTTTACGTCTCTTACATTTACATCGTCATTTCATGTGCATATATCATTCAAATGTACTTGCAATTGAGTTAGTTGTACACTTTTCAAGTGTATGGATATGTGTTAGAAGTTTCATAGTCATTTGCATTTGATTTGATGTGCATCTAAAGCTTTATTTTATGTGGTTTGGATTGTGTTGTAGTTGTATGTTAAACTTGGTTTGAGTTTGGTATCATCTTAGGATGACTTGGGAGTGTTTTAGAATCACTTTGGTTTGGTTTTGAAACTTTTTGACCTGAACCAGACACTATGCAGCCGCATAGTGCCAAGGCCTAACATTCTGGATTTCATGCGGCCGCATAAGGCGCCCGCATAAGACTCATGCGGCCGCACAATGCTAGCTGCACAAAAACCCTTAAGCTACTGGATTCTATGCGGCAGCATGGCGCGCTCGCATAGGAGTTATGCAGACGCATAAGGTGGCCGCATAGCGACGGACTTTGTTATTTTGTTTGACCATTTGACCACCATCCAATGGCTGAAATTTGATCACGACCATTGACCATCTCTCCAGCCTTACTAAGTCTCTTAAACACACATAGAGTCTCATTTTTACACACACATTTGAACATTTAACCTTGGCAAAGTTGAGAGAAAGAGAGAAGAGTTTTTGTATTAGAAATCCTTGTTTCTTGATCATTTGAAGACCAAATTGCAATCCAACACTACCATTGTGAAGCTCTTGGTTAGGAGAAGCCATTCTTAGCCTTGCATGTGGCTTTGCTTGGGTTAAATCTTCAAGTTGTAAGCTACTACCCCTTTTTCTCCCTCAATTATGAATTGTTCATCATCTTAGACTTGATATTTGATGAAACATGTTAGAAATCATCATTTTTGAGTATGTTTGACCATGTTGACTTGTTAAATTCGTGGTTGACTTTTTGAATGTGTTTGGAGACTTATGTTTACATGTTAGAAATGTAAAATATGATTAGTAATTGTTAAGTTTACGGTATGATTAATTCGCGTAAACTCGAACTCATTAGAAACCAAAAATGACTCTAACGGAGTTCGTTAGGATTTCATAATTTATGAGACCACGTGTGTGATTTGGGAATTCTTGTACGATTCGAGTGATTTGTTTAGAAATTTTGGTTACACCGGTTGTGTGTATTGATATTACGTTAATTGTCGTAATTTTTATAAGTTGGTTATTTGTGGTGTGGGATTATTATAACTTACTTGAGACATTCGTATCATTGTTGAATGTTATTGTTGTGGTATACTCTTTACTTTGGAGTATGACCTTTTATTTTAAATGTCGAGTAAACATCTACTTGTGCATTTAGTTAAGTCCATGACATTTGTGTTGGCGGTGTATTGACGCTCGATTATTGCGGGAGCTGGGGCTACGTAATAGTCGAAGGCCAATACATCGGGCCTCGCCCTACCATTGGCCACGGTAGGGGTATAGCGCCATTTGTTGTACGGAATTAACGCATCCATGGTAAGCTATATCTGTGGTTGATTCTTGGGTTGTAGGGACCGAGATCACCCGTCGACGTGAATACAGAAGATGGTTCACACAGTGTTATGTTATTTGGTATTCTCGTTCGAGTACGTCAACAACGGCTCTACATTTGGTATTTTATTGGTTGATTGGTTGGAAGTATTGGTTTGGTCGGAGGTGTACCTCGATGCCGTATCCTTTCTAACTTGTTTATTTATAGCTCTTATGTGCTTCCTGTATAAGCGAATGTTGGTCACGGTTTCCAACCGGTATGGGACGGTTGGCAATCGTTAAGCCTCTCGTGTAGTATGGGGTTGTTTGGCTATGTGCAACACTTGTTACTTTCATCTTGTATTGGGATTGTTTCGTGATGGCATGAATACTTGTTATGTTTACTGTCTTGCATCTAGCATGCCATATTGTTGCATTAGTAGCTTATTAAGTTTTGACTCACCCCGTTTTGTGTTTATTTGTTTTCCTTAGATCAAGGACCGGCGAGGAATCCCTAGTGTGTTCGGGTTCAGTTCCAGTTGATCGTCTTCCTTTTGGTAGTGCACCTTGTGCCTAGTATTTTCTTTTGGTGAGGCCGAGGGTGTACTAGTTATATCGACAATGTATTTGTTGGGTAGTAGTCTCGTCTGTTAATTGTTATATTCTTTTGTTATGCCGGCATGGTAGCCGTGCTGTTGTATATATATTATTAACTTTCATTTCCACGCACTCTGAATTGGTTTATGAATGTACCGAGCCTATTAGCTCGTGGTAGTTGTTGCTAGCTAACGTGTTGTTTCTCCGGCTTGTTGTTTTGCCGTTGAGGTTTAGTCTTGTTTTAAAGATCTTGTTGTTTTTAATAAAAACTTGCACTTGCATTACAGGGTTTTCACATGACTTTGCATTTTTTAAAAAGGAATTTTTGAGATGCTACTTTTGTGTTCTCGTTTATTCGCTGACCGAACGGGATTCCACATCGGTTCTCGGGTCCGGTCGCGACAGTTGGTATCAGAGCATAAGTTAGCTAGTCGGGAGAGAATCTTTGGCTTAGGAGGGTTAGTTGTGTGTTTAAGTCGTTAACGTCGAGTGTTTGTTGCAGTTGTTTAATTATGGTTGAGACGCGACATGGTACTAGTACTGAGGAGGGTGGCTCGAATGGAGCTGGGATTACTTCAGATGAACAGGGTAACGCTCCACCACTTACCCAGCCTAGATGTTCAGCCTGAGATACTGGTTAATCATAATAAGGGGATTGTGAACATGATGCAAGGGTTTATGCAATCAATGATGGAAATGAATAGGCAAAACATAGAATTGCAACGACAGGCCATGGCAGGTTTGGGACAGGCAGGAGGTCACAGGATAGCTCAACCAGCTGGGGGCAATAGGGATTATGACCGGAGGTTAGGGAGATTTTTAAAAATGAAGCCTCGAAGCTATGACGGCGAACCTGATCCTATGAAGGCGGAAAGGTGGATAGAGTCAATAGAGAAAATATTTGCAGCAATTGATTGTACCGATGGTGATAAGGTCAAGTTTGCAGCTTTTAAGTTAAAGGACGCAGCTGAACATTGGTGGCGGGTGCTCGAAGCAAGTTGGGTTCAAGAAGGTGTGAATAGGACATGGGAACTTTTCTTACGACAGTTCAGAAATTACTTTGTTCCTAATGTGGTGCAAGCTAAAAAGGAAGTAGAATTTCTTAGCCTTGAACAGGGAACGTTATCAGTAGGTCAATATTCTGCTAGGTTCACTGCATTAGCAAGGTATTGCTCGCACTTGATTCCCACGGAAGAAAAGAAAGTTTATCGTTTTGTGAAGGGTTTAAGGACTGAGTACCGTAAGCAACTTCTACCGCTTGATTTGCCAAGTTACTAAAATGCAGTGGATAAAGCTTACAAGATTGAGCAAGACATCGAGGAGCATCGTAGTAAACTGAGTAACACAGTGGAAAACCAGCAGGCATCACAGCAAAACTGGAAGAGACAGACTATAGGTGGGACTTCTAACAAGGGAAAGAATGTGAGTCGCCAAGCTGGCCAAGCGTGGCAGCAACCGGGAGGCCAAGGACAACGAGAATCGAGGTTTGTTTGTAACTTTTGCAAGAAGTCGGGACATACTGAGGAGAGTTGTTGGCTGAAACAGGGTAAGTGCTTATTATGTGGTGACGACAAACATTATCAAAAAGACTGTCCGAGGAATAGAGGGTTACCTCAAGGTGGTGCACAGCAGAATATGGGGGTAAAAAGGAACAATGACGGTCGGCCGAGGGTCCAGGGTCGAGTGTTCGCGTTAGATCAGAGGGGTGTTCCTGATGCTCCCAACGTTATAGGAGGTATTTTGTTTGTCTCGAGAGAGCGAGCCCGAGTACTTATAGATCCAGGGTCATCGCATTATTATATTGCATCTCACTTTGCATGCCATTTGCATTCTATGCTTGAATCTTTGTCTTATGTGTTAGAGGTGTCTACTCCGATGAGAGAGTGCCTAGTTGCTTCTGATGTTCATCGTGCATGTGAAGTTGTTATTGATGGCCATGTTTTGCTTGCGGATTTAGTAGTTCTGCCCATCCGTGATTTTGATGTCATTTTGGGTATGGATTGGTTGCACACTCATCATGCAATGGTTGATTGTTGTATGAAAGTTGTCACTTTTGAATTGCCTGATATGCCTTCGTTTATGTTTGAGGGTGATAAATGCATGAGTGGTACTCATATGATATCGGCTTTGAAAGCTCGAAAATTACTATTACGTGGGTGTACAGGGTATTTGGCTTGTGTAGTTGATAAATCAAAGAAAGTAGTTGTGTTGGAGGATGTTTCAATTGTGCATGAATTTCCGGATGTATTTTCAACTGAGTATGATTTGCCTCCGGATAGGGAGTTGGAATTTTGTGTTGAATAATTGCCGGGTACCGCTCCATTGTCAAAGGCACCGTATTGCATGGCACCGGCAGAATTGAAATAATTAAAGGTACAATTGGAAGAATTGCTGAATCGGGGTTTTATTAGACCGAGTGTATCGCCGTGGGGTGCACCGGTGTTGTTTGTAAGGAAGAAAGACGGTTCTTTGAGATTGTGCATTGATTATAGGGAGTTGAACCAAGTGACTATCAAGAACAAGTATCCTCTTCCACACATTGATGATCTATTTGACCAACTTCAGGGCTCCGTCGTGTATTCCAAATTTGATCTTAGAAGTGGTTACCATCAACTGAAGGTTAGGGCAGAAGATATACCGAAGACGGCATTCCGTACTCGATACGGGCGCTTCGAGTTTGTGGTAATGCCATTTGGGTTGAGGAATGCACCTGCTGTGTTTATGGATCTAATGAATAGGATATTCTTGCCTTATCTGGATTGTTTTGTGGTGGTATTTATCGATGATATTCTTGTGTACTCAAAATCCCGGGAGGAGCACGAGAAACATTTGAGGTTGGTATTGACGGTATTAAGGGAAAAGAAGTTGTTTGCGAAATTTAGTAAGTGTGCATTTTGGCTCGAGGAAATCTCTTTTCTAGGCCATGTTGTTTTGGGTAATGGTATTTCGGTTGATCCAATTAAGATTGAGGCGTGGTGAATTGGAAGAGACCCGAGTCGGTAACGGAGATTTGGAGCTTCTTGGGTTTGCGAGGTATTATCGGAGGTTCATTGAAGGGTTCTCTAAGATTGCAACTCCGATGACGAACTTAACACAAAAGAATAAACCCTTTGTATGGAATGATAAATGCGAAGCGAGTTTCCAAGAGCTGAAGAGGAGATTGATCACGGTTCCGATCTTGGCACTACCGAATGGACAGGATGGATTAGTTATATACAGTGATGCTTCGAAAGAGGGTTTGGGTTGTGTCTTGATGCAGAATAGGAGAGTGATAGCGTATGCTTCTCAAAAGTTGACTCCATTTGAATAGAATTTTCCAACCCACGACCTTGAGTTAGCTGCGATCATCTTTGCTCTACACAAGTGGAAACATTACCTTTACGGAGCTAAGTTCGAAGTGTTCACCGATCACAAGAGTCTCAAGTACATATTTTCTCAAAAGGAGTTGAACAATAGACAACGGAGATGGATGGAACGGCTTAAGGATCACGATTGTACTATCTTGTATCATCCAGGGAAAGCCAACGTAGTAGCGGATGCACTTAGTCGAAAAGCGTACATGTCTTGCTTGATGACTCGTGAATGGAAAATGCTTGAGGATGTTCGAGATTGGGGTCCATGTAGATCGAGATAGGGGGTAATCTTTGCTAACCTTCGGCTACGCGTATTGATCCAAAGAATTAAAGAAACACAAGAGAACGACCGGAATTAAAGACATTGATTGATGAGTGAATGGAGGAAAGACAATGATTTCTCAAAGAACAGTGAAGGTGTCCTTATGTTTTGAAATAGAGTTTGCGTACGACAATTGACAAAGTTAAAAGGCAAGTATTAAAGGAGGCTCACAAGTCTAGATACACGATTCATCAGGGAGTACTAAAATGTATCAAGACTTGAAGAAGAACTTTTAGTGGAGTGGTATGAAGAGGAGGTAGCCGAATTTGTATCAAGGTGCTTGACTTGTCAAAGAATTAAAGCGGAACATCGCCCGGGACTATTACAACCATTGGAGATTCGGAATGGAAATGGGAGAATATAGCGATGGATTTTGTGACAGGTTGCCACGGACTCGTCGAGGTCATGATGCGGTTTGGGTTATTATTGACAGTTGACCAAGTCGGCACATTTCCTTCCTAGTGCGATGACTTACCCGATGGAGAAACTTGCTACCTTGTATATACAGAGATTGTGAGGTTACATGGGGTGCCGTTAGCATAGTGTTGGATCGAGATCCACGGTTCACTTCGCGATTTTAGCAATCACTTCAGAATGCTTTGGGTACAAAGTTAACTCTTAGCACGACATTTCATCCTCAGACAGACGGACAATCTGAGAGGACCATATCGATACTTGAGGACATGTTGTGAGCTTGCTCGATGGACTTCAAAGGGATTTGGGATTCACACATACCATTGATAGAGTTTGTGTACAACAACAGCTATCAATCAACTATTGAGATGGCTCCTTATGAATCTCTTTATGGAAGAAAGTGTCGTTCTCCAATTTATTGGGATGAAGTTGGCGAAGCAAAGTTATGGGGTCCTGACATGTTTAATGAATCAGTTGAGAGTGTAAAGCTTATTCAGGAAAGGTTGAAAACGGCTCAAAGTCGACAAAAGAGTTATGCAGATCATCGACAAAGGGATCTTGAATTCGAGGTAGGTGATCATGTATTTTTGAAGGTTTCACCACGAATTGGAGTCAAGAGGTTTGGTAAGAAAGGGAAATTGACTCCAAGGTTCATTGGTCCGTTTGAGATTTTGGAAAGGATTGGGAAGTTGGCCTATAGACTTGCCCTACCACCGTCGATGTAGGGCGTTCATGCGGTGTTTCATGTGTCTATGTTGAGGAAATACTTGTCGGATGCATCGCACATATTGGAGTATGAACCGGTAGACTTGACATGTACCCGATCTTTCATATGTTGAGCAACCCGTGAGAATACTCGATACAAAAGAACAAGTGTTGAGGTCAAAATCTATTCCCCTTGTGAAGGTATTGTGGAGGAGTCATAACATTGAGGAGGCCACTTGGGAATTAGAACAAGAGATGCATGAAAAGTATCCTTCCCTATTCGTTGAGCTTGGTAAATAAATTCGCGGACGAATTTATTCTAAGGGGGTGAGGATGTAACACCCGCACTATTTGCATCATTCGTATTCATTCAATTTTTACGTCTCTTACATTTACATTGTCATTTCATGTGCATATATCATTCAAATATACTTGCAATTGAGTTAGTTGTACACTTTTTAAGTGTATGGTGTGTTAGAAGTTTCATAGTCATTTGCATTTGATTTGATGTGCATCTAAAGCTTCATTTTATGTGGTTTGGATTGTGTTGTAGTTGTATTTTAAACTTGGTTTGAGTTTGGTATCATCTTAGGATGACTTGGGAGTGTTTTAGAATCACTTTGGTTTGGTTTTGGAACTTTTTGACCTGAACCAGACACTATGCAGCCGCATAGTGCCAAGGCCTAACATTCTGGATTTCATGCGGCCGGATAAGGCGCCCGCATAAGACTCTTGCGGCCGCACAATGCTAGCCGCCCAAAAACCCTTAAGCTACTGGATTCTATGCGGCCGCATGGCGCGCTCGCATAGAAGCTATGCGGACGCATAAGGCGGCCGCATAGTGACGGACTCTGTTATTTTGTTTGACCATTTGACCACTATCCAATGGCTGAAATTTGATCACGACCATTGACCATCTCTCCAGCCTTACTAAGTCTCTTAAACACACATAGAGTCTCATTTTTACACGCACATTTGAACATTCAACCTTGGCAAAGTTGAGAGAAAAAAGAAGAGTTTTTGTGTTAGAAATACTTGTTTCTTGATCATTTGAAGACCAAATTGCAATCCAACACTACCATTATGAATCTCTTGGTTAGGAGAAGTCATTCTTAGCCTTGCATGTGGCTTTGCTTGGGTTAAATCTTCAAGTTGTAAGCTACTACCCCTTTTTCTCTTCCAATTAATGAATTGTTCATCATCTTAGACTTGATATTTGATGAAACATGTTAGAAATAATCATTTTTTAGTATGTTTGACCATGTTGACTTGTTAAATTTGTGGTTGACTTTTTGAATGTGTTTGGAGACTTATGTTTACATGTTAGAAATGTAAAATATGATTAGTAATTGTTAAATTTACGGTATGATTAATTCGCGTAAACTGGAACTCATTTGAAACCAAAATGACTCTAACGGAGTTCGTTAGGATTTTATAATTTATGAGACCACGTGTGTGATTTGAGAATTTTTGTACGATTCGAGTGATTCATTTGGAAATTTTGGTTACACCGGTTGTGTGTATTGATATTACGTTAATTGTCGTAATTTTTATAAGTTGGTTATTTGTGGTGTGGGATTATTATAACTCACTTGAGACATTCGTATCATTGTTGAATGTTATTGTTGTGGTATACTCTACTTTGGAGTATGACCTTTTATTTTAAATGTCGAGTAAACATCTACTTGTGTATTTAGTTAAGTCCATGGCATTTGTGTTGGTGGTGTATTGATCGATTATTGTGGGAGCTGGGGCTACGTAATAGTCGAAGGCCAATACATCGGCCTCGCCCTACCGTTGGCCACAGTAGGGGTACAGCGCCATTTGTTGTACGGAATAAACACAACCATGGTTAATTCTTGGGTTATAGGGACCGAGATCACCGGTCGACGTGAATACAGAAGATGGTTCACACAGTGTTATGTTATTTGGTATTCTCGTTTGAGTATGTCAACAACGGCTCTACATTTGGTATTTTATTGGTTGGTTGGTTGGAAGTATTGGTTTGGTCGGAGGTGTACCTCGATGCTGTATCCTTTGTAACTTGTTTATTTATAGCTCTTATGTGCTTCCTGTATAAGCGAATGTTGGTCACGGTTTCCAATCGGTATCGGACGGTTGGCGATCGTTGAGCCTCTCGTTTAGTATGGGGTTGTTTGGCTATGTGCAACACTTGTTACTTTCATCTTGTATTGGGACTGTTTCGTGATGGCATGAATACTTGCTATGTTTACTGTCTTGCATCTAGCATGCCATATTGTTGTATTAGTAGCTTATTTAGTTTCGACTTACCCCATTTCGTGTTTATTTGTTTTCCTTAGATCAAGGACCGGCGAGGAATCCCTAGTGTGTTCGGGTTCAGTTCCAGTTGATCGTCTTCCTTTCGGTAGTGCACCTTGTGCCTAGTATTTTCTTTTGGTGAGGCCGAGGGTGTACTTGTTATATCGACAATGTATTTGTTGGGTAGTAGTCTCGTCTGTTAATTGTTATATTCTTTTGTTATGCGGCATGGAAGCCGTGCTATTTTCTATATATTATTAACTTTCATTTCCGCACTCGAATTGGTTTATGATTGTACCGAGCTGTTAGCTCGTGGTAGTTGTTGCTAGCTAACGTGTTGTTTCTCCGGCTTGTTGTTTTGCCGTTGAGGTTTAGTCTTGTTTTAAAGATCTTTGTTTTTAATGAAAACTTGCACTTGCATTACAGGGTTTTCACATGACTTTGCATTCTTTTAAAAAGGAATTTTTGAGATGCTACTTTCGTGTTCCCGTTTATTCGCGGACCGAACGGGATTCCACATCGGTTCTTGGGTCTGGTCGCGACAGTGAAATTTCTGAAGGATTTTATGATTAAGAACGCTGAGGATAAGAACCATAAATAACCCATTTTATACATAACGAGTGTCTCTTTGAATTCTGAGAATGTGAAGAGTTTATATGTGAGTTATTCAAGGCTATTTTATGATTTAATGGGGAGATGGATTTGAAATATGAAGAGACATCTTGGGTTTTCGAAATTTGTTCCAAGAGTTTTTCCTTCCCCTACTGTCACCACACGATTAGTATTTGTCATAAGAGATTTTTTTTTATGTTAAAAACATATATGACAGATATAATCAGTTTAAAAAAAAAATTCTTCTCATATAGGATTTAGCAAATAATGCACAGCAAATTAAAAAAGTATTTTGGAAGAATTTGAACAAAGTTTCCAGTACATCCTAAGTCAAAGTCTTCTATAACTTGTTAGTAATTCCTGCTAAAGAGATTGCGAGTAATTAGCTGGTCATTAGTGACGAGAAGTTTTTCTTCAGTTGAACAGTGGTGAGAATAGACTGAAACGAGCACAAGAAATACGAGATGATTCTCGCATAACGCCTAATAGAGTGTTCTAACCAGCTGAACCTTTGGATGACTTGACTGATGAAAGAGAAGAGAACTCCAGACCAACCTAGGACTTAAGTTTCAAGGATAGCAGTAGTGAAGTTCCGTAGTCCTTGAGTGAACGCATTAGACCCACGAAAAAAAAGTCATCGGTCAATGATTTTACTTACACAGTACATGTCTAAAGGATATCGATTTCTTCCCATAGCACTGTGTTCTTCTCTAGGATATTTGACTTGTTGACAATGGTGTCATTGATGGATAGGGGTCCAATATTGGGAAGATTGAAGACCGCGAGATACTCAAAGATCGTGGACAATCCTAGTACCCCTAATCTCACCAAAGAGATGGGATCCATTGTCAGCCACTATCATCCCAGAGTAGAATTCATCAACCAACTTGAGGCTATAGAAATCTTCTCGAAAATAGAACAGAGGGATGAGTCCAGACATATGAAGTAGGTTGTAGATATTACTACCGACCTCATTATCTGAAAGAAAATCTTTCGCATCTATAGTATGACCCAGAATGTAGTCCTTAGATCAAAATATGATCATGAAACTATCAATATAAAGCAGTTGATCAATTGCCAAGTCATCTTCAGGATTGTTGCTTCCTGAGGATTCCATTTGAAGAAGATAAAGAAATGGAAGTACTTGAATGGAAACAAAGATAGGTGTAATTTTGCTATACTTGTGAGAAGGACTTATAAAGAGGTTTGGACAGAATTTATTACTCTGAAAAGTTATTGTGCCTTTTCAAGATAGTTAAGGCATAAGGGTTAAAGGACGCGCCTTTTAAGAAGGCTTCTGTAGCAACAGTTTAAAAAGAATAATTAAAGAGACCCGACTTTTCAGAATGGTGGTTGATAAGGTAATAAACAACTTTATCTAAATAAGTGGGTTACAAAGATAAAAGTTGATCTGAGTGAAAGAGTCTATCTTCAGCCTCATAACTGAATCACTTGATCAGTAGATGAAAAATATTTTTGATAAGTTGGATCAGGTAATCAGTAAAAGTAGGCTTATGAGAGAGAGAGAGAGAGAGTGTGTGTGTGTATTCATTATGAATAATGATCTATTAAGATATCTCTCACCCACAGTAATGGACTTACAAAGATTCAAATAAATTTTCATTAGGGACCTCCTTATGCCATCGGGTTGGACTTACGAAGGTATAATAGATGACTAGTGAAGAGATCATCCTTCGACAAAGAGAAAACCTGATGACAAGTTTTCTGGGGGGTGGACTTACAAGTGTTTGATAGAAAATTCAATGAGATGAATCACTAGGCCACTTACAAGGATTTGATCAGTCAATGAAGATTCATCAGTCGAAGTTTTGACTGAAGAGCAAACTGATTTTAACTGATCATGTTAGCTTGTATAGCCGACTGATCATTTAGCTGAGTTGACTCAGCTGAAGATTGTGATTGATTGAGAAATATTATTCAGTCAAAGTGAAAAATAAGTTTTGAAACAAAGTCGCGAGCCATAAGAGATAAGAAAGTAGATGGAAGCGACTAAAGCTTTTATAAGCTAACTAATGATGTCATTTAAAAAGAGCATTTAACGGATGACGATCAGTTAACAAGTTATTTGAAGAGCAAGTACTTACATTTGGACAATTGACTAATCAATCAATCAGTTATCACTAGAAAGAATATTGTCAGTTGGCTGATCTTCTTAAGCCAGCTGATCTCCTTCAGCAAGCTTTGAGACTGATAAAATTTGATATTTTGAATAAGTAACATTTTGAGAAAACCATTTTTTGGAGAGTTACAAAAAAAAAAAAGTTTCAATAAAAACCCATAATATTAATAGAGCTAGAAGTAAATGAAATTACTTACCTGGTTATGGGAATTTCATCGTGTCAACAAATATTTGGGATTATGGGTTTGATGACTACTAATGCACATCCATACCTGGATATTTTGAAGAATGACTGATAAATGACAATTGACTGATATCTTTGGTCTGTTGATGTGTATTTCGACAGCAGTCTTCTTCAAAGTCTGTTTAAGAACACCTCTTCAGCTTAAGCATATCTTTGCATAAATATATCTTGAAGTGTTTGGTTGAACTTTGATTCATTCTGGCTTGCCATCAGCAGAGTTAAGTTTTCTTTGTATAAATCCTTCATAGTGTCTTCTAGTAAGTCAAGAGATACATATCTTGTATTATGAACTTACAAGGAAATGGTTAAGTCATGAATGATTAGATAGAGATAAAAAAGATCCGTGCTAATTTGACAAGAGAATACATGTTCATTGAAAAAAAAAATCTTGAGAACTCTTTAATGTTGATATAACAGAGAGTTATGAATTTGAGGATGCAAGTACTACTAGTTATGAAGGTGCATCTTTCTTTTATATAGTAGTACCCCGGGTTCATAGGACTTCTTGTACAGACTCCACCACTACACAAGTTTTACGTGACTACATGTCACACAATAGTTCTATTTCATATCCAAGAATGTTATACAGTCACTACCACCACTACACAAGTTTGACTACATGCTGCACAACAATTCCCAGGGCGTACCCAAGTTTGTAATCTCTTTTTGAATAAAATTAAGATCTCAAGAAAGTCTTTAATGTATGTATTAACAAGTCAATTTTAGAGGTTCTAGTCAGGTCTATCAGTTTGAGTAAGAGTAGTATGTCTTAGCCTTATAGACACTAAAGCAGCTATTTTTGGTGGGGTTTTGAAAATTTAGTTCACACAGAAACCAAATGAAGGTGATAAAAGATTTTTCAAAACAGTGATCCTTCATTTACTGCTAATAATTGATCCCACAGTAAGTCAACAGACTTACTTCAATTACTCAGGATTAGATACCAATTTTAGAAAATACTTATTTTTGGAAAAGTTAGGTATCGAAAAGATGAAGTTCATATAAGAGATATAAATGCAAGAGAATCAATTCTTAATCAGTTTATATTCAATTGGTTTGAAATGGTCATGAGATTTGGACAGCTGAATTATAATTTATGCTCTTAGAGTATTCAAACAAAAGATTCAGCATAAATTCAATTTATTCATCTTTGTATTCCTTAAAGAGATATTACATCATAGTACTGAATATAAACAAAATATGAATAAATTCTTCTAAGATAAATAGGGCGTTTAAACAAATGATCTAATCCGAAAAACAAATCTAATCTAAATCCTTAAGATTGATCTTCTTCTTTCAAGTTACACTCTCCTTTGGGTTTTTCCCCTTCTGCGAGGGTTCAGACCTGGATCTACAATAGTCTCACCACAAATGTGAGATCATTGTGTAGGAATGGGAGTAGGGGTTCAGATCCTGGCATTATAATGGTCTCACTGTTGAGGTGAGAGCATTTCACGTGGAGAGCGAATGCCATAGGAGGTGACGAGGCGACAGCCAGGAGAATTCACAATAGGCGTCTTCCCCATGTCCTATGATGACGAAAGTGATGATCGCTCGTAAGATATTTCTTGCGCTCCTGAGATCGCCACAAGATACTTCTTGCATTCCTGGAAAGGGCAGATCTTAGAGTAGGCATATGTCCATTTGACATAATGCCATGGGGAGCAAGAATATTTACATGGGCCAAGCCTGGACATTTTGGTCAAGAGATGAAGAGAAGGTCTAGGAGTAGAAGAGAATTGGAAGCGAATGATATACTGAGAATAGATCATGGAAATTGTTTATCTTAGGAGGTTTTGGAGTGGTGTATTGTAAGAGTTTTAAAAAGAGTTTGTTCCCTTAAATAAACATTTTTGGGAAGAAGGACAGTTGAAAATATTTAAGATAAAGTTGTTCGACTTTCAAGGTACATAAACGTGCTACTTGGAAATATAAAAAGTTGAATTTGGCACGGCAAACCTAGTTGACAAGATGTATCAACCTTTAAGTAAGGTAAAGGTATTCACGTCTAGTCTATGTCAGAAACCATCAACAAATAAGATTATTGAAAGATTTTGAGATCTTTGCTAATGTAAGTTTTGAAGAAAATTTTATTGAGTATCTATGTCAAGAGAAATTTTCATAGTGCATCATGTGTACTCATGACTTTACTTCACCGATTTTAAAGAACTATATCAAATAAGATTCATCAAGGTCATGAAAACATTTTTATAAATTCAAAGCATTTTTATGAATACACTAGTTTTATAAAACCATTAGCTTGATAATTTAAGCATTCTAGCTAATGAGTTGATGACATAGAAATCAATAATTTTAATTATATTAAAATTCACGATCAAGAATATAAATATAATCACATACTTGTACAAGTAGCGGACTTACATGTACTAGTTTGTATGTGAAAGCTAGCTTCTAAGCTTACCCGAGAGATATGAAGTTTTACCATTCACCTTCTTCTAGTAGCTTTGAGGTCTTGGTGGAAGCTTTGTGGATGATTATGATTCCAACTTCTTGGCTCATGAGAGTCGCAATGGTAGAGAGCATTGATTTCTTTCATCCTTGAGTTGTTCTTTGAAGTTCAACAACCTTCCTTGATAATCACTTATCATCGAGAATAAAGAAGTAGAACATTTTGACTTGTGTGATCGATATCGATGTTCGGCCAGCTGATCTGCTAGATAGAAAAACATCGTAACACTTTTGAAGTCTTTATCGACTTTCAATGATAGTAAAAATATAGCTAAAGAGAGTAGAGATTAAGAATATATCCGGATATCTTTAATTGTCAATTGCTCGAGGAATTTCTTATCTCAAGAAGGACTTTTATAGATCACCCAATCTAATAGCCTAGCCATATGAGAAAGAATTAACACTTCCGACGACCCCCGAGGTACCGACGCCTTTTTGTCGGTAACATTTGGCATTCAACATCTGGAGTCACGGAAGAAGAGGGAGCTCGCCTCACGGCTTTGGTGACCACGCGCCGCCGTTGAGACCAGTCGATCGATTTCTTCCTACGATCGCGTCTTTGTCCACACCACCGCCACCACAGAGCATGCCTCGGTCGAGAAGACACGATCTCGAGCACTTGTGCAGGGAAGAATAGTGGCAAAGAAGAGCGCCAGCAGATGCAAAGATCGTGCCGATCGCCTAGAGTACCAAGCACGATCGGTCATGGAAAGGAGCAGACCTTACTAGGTCTTCTATTGTGCGTAATTTATTTGACCCCTCCACAAGAGACACATTATTTTGGTACTGTAATATTTTTTAAATTGTATATATATTAATTTTAATTTAATTTATATTTTAGTTGTTAATTATAGTTTATTGTTGCGTGTGTGTGATCGTGTATATATAATCGCTATATTAGGTGAAACAAAACTAATTTTAGAATTAAAATTTTTTTATTTTTGTAATACTTTATTGCCTGAGCTCCGACATAAATTATTCTTTAAAAATATTTTTTATCAGCCATCGCTCGGAGTCTCGACGAATTCACCGTTAAAAATAATAATGAAGTTAATTTACCGTCGGATTTCCGTCAAAAAATTAACACTGTTCCAATAGTAAATTAACAGAATGTTAATGTCTGTCACTTGGTTACTGTCGGAGCAACCAACAGTAAATACTGTCAGATTACTCGATAGTAATTACTGAACCTGGACGCAATTACCTGCCGAAATACCGTCGGAGATAATTACCGTCGAACGTTATCGCCGGATACCGCTGGAGCAGCCAATAATTCATAATTACCGCGAATCCGTAGTTACTATCGGATTTCTCCACCGAATGTCGTGTTTTCCAAAGAGTTGTGTACATGTATGTCTATTTATAACTAAATAGACAATATACATATCTATTTCTAAATAGACATACTAGATGTCTTGTTGACATTTGACAATATCTATTTCTAAATAAAAATAAGTTGGGCTTTTGTTGAGATATGAGTTATTTTGTCCATATCCTTTCCTTGTATAGATAAGTATAAATAAGTTAGGGTAATATTTTCTTATCATAATTATAGGATTTGTATAGTATGGTAGGAATAGACTTCTTGGAGAACAAGACTCTTCTTGTATATTCTTTGTACCGTGACTTTTG